>JBDJHY010165427.1:0-12482 GCA_039654485.1 Withania somnifera | reverse complement strand
GTTCTCAAAATCATCCTCTACCCATCATGGCTTAAAATCAAGTGGTGATACTACCCAACCCCAATGCACTCTCATCGGAGCCATAGGCCCAACCTCTCAGTGACGGATATCTGACCCTGGTGAAGACGCCTAAACACTCTCTACCCGAAAAAATCATCGCCCCTGACATGAGGTACTTTCACTGGTGCTCCTTCCCTGACTACACCCGAAATCTCACTCAACAAACTCTGCAGAACTGGCATGGTTGAAAATCCAATTGGTGCCAAAATTGATGTCAAGTACACCGTACTTTGTAACGGAATATCTAACAACCGCTGGCCTGTGGCCAGAACTAACCATATGCTCGCATCTTGGGCACTAGCTGTCTCTATAACCCTAACACGCCCTCTGCCGCTGTCTCACTCCCAATCTCTGCCCTTCACATGAGTCCTTGCTGCTAGTATAGAATGTTTGCCCTTATTTGCGGAAGACCTCGAATGTACCATGTGCAGAAGAATGAATATAAACGAATAAGTTTTTGAAGAAACATCGAAGGAAGAAGAACACGAGTCGGAAACAAGAAGGAAAAGTAATTTCTAAATGCCACCATAGCCTCCCGAAGATAAGCAACGGACATCTTCAGGCTGATTCGTAGGACTACCATATCAAATGTGAAAGTATATCAAAAGACAAAAGATAAATAAGTGCGAAAGTTTTAAAAAATCAATAAACTGCCCAAAAACTCGGTATCAGTGTCAAACGTACCACTAAGTACAGAAATAATAAATGTGGAACAGGTCTAATACAACTGTATCTCCAAAATACATGGAGATCAAATAAAAATGCCAAAGATGAAGAGAAATAGGTGAAAGCTGGACGCCAAGTTCACCCTGATTCTTTGAAATAAATAGGATCTGAATGACCAACTGTCTGTATATCATGAATAGGAACCTACACTCAGATCTGCACACGAAAAAGTATAGTATGAGTACAAGTCGCTAAAGCAACCTGTACCCAGTACGCTTCGTGGTTCCACTAGGCACATAATAATAATAAAAACAGTAAGCAACAGAGTACAAAAGAATAGGTCACAGAAGAAAATAGTACAACAAAAGGAGTTAGCTACTCAAATAAGAATCAAGTATCACATAGACTGAATTCACTAGCTAATCACATAACAGGATCTCAGGCAATCCTGGCACAATATATGTGAATAATAATGTTATAAATAGGAATCAAATAAGATAGGAGTAGAACATGGATAGTATACCGGTAACCTCAAGTGAAAGACTAAATAACTGAATAAGAGTGTAAAGCACAAATTCCACATAATATGAAGCAAATAATAATCAACAATAGTAACTAAGCAGTAATAGGAATACTATAATAAAGCAATTAAACACTAACAAGTCTCCCAGAAAGAAGCGTAACGTACACAGAAAACATGCTCTCCTATAGAACCCCCCCTCGTGCGTTCTATGAGCACACTAAAGAAAACAACTGCAGAAAAGTAAACATACACATGAACATCATCAGAACCTCACTTCCCAAATTTTAGAACCGCAATGAATCACAATATGGCATCTTGTGCCTCATATCAATAGTATTCGATGACATCTTGTGCCTCATATCAATAGTATCTGTTAGCCATACTCGGCAAGTCAAGGCGTTCAACACTAGTATATCATAGTGTATCACCAATAGTCCCCAATATATCAGGTATCATCATGTTTCGATAACCAGTAGTACCATGTGTCTCAAAAAGCTGTACTCACTGCCATATGGTGACTGACTCAAGTCCCAGCGTTGTACTCACTGTTGAACGAAGTAGGTATCAAATTCCAGCATTTATTAGTAAAATGATATTTCCCAGTGCCAGGAGGTAAATCCTGGACTAAAACAAGTGAAAATAGTGTTACTGGGTGCTTGATACAATGTTGAGGCTAAAACCATAAAAGGTAATTACTTATATTATTATTGATTTCCTTATGCCGCTATTAAACTTTGTTATCAAAATCATCCTTTAGCTATCATTGCATAAAATCAGGTGGTGATACTACCCAGCCTCACTGCACTCTCATAGGTGCCATAGACCTAAACATTCGTGTCATGAATGCACAACATATCAACAACATATATATCAATATATGATCATGTAATCTCAACATCCTATTCCTTGCAAAGGTATCTCTAATCAATTTCTACGTCACGGGCACAACATTAATTGGATGCTTAACTATAATTATTGACATGGAATGAACGAAAGAACGGTAGGGGGCTACTATATCCACCTAGCTACCCAACCCACGAATGCTATTTAGTAGAATTATTAAAGTTATAAGCCCATAGATATCCCCACAGATCCTACCTGTCATCCGACGATAAGCGCTGCATGTAACGAATCTTACTCCAACTAACGTCAAATGACCTTCGAATGATCTGAAATTTGCGCCAATGTATTCTAGATGTTGTACAAGTCTAACGGTGAAATTATACTAAATTACGAACTGGGTCTAAAATTGGCTTGCGGGGACCACTCATCAAAACTAAAAATAAATTTCACTACGGGGTTCCCAACGTCATTGGAAACCCGTGCTCCAAAATTGAGCACAATTCGAGTGCGGAAAGGACTTCAAAACAGCCCAGAAATATTTATCCCTAACGGGGTCAAAGATTTAATCTTTATGAATTAAACAAAGGAATTACGGTGTATTAACGATACTAGAAACCAAATACACTAGAAAATGAAGAATTACATCATAAATTATGGATTATGACATAATTTCATTGACTTCATCAATTGGGATTTGTTAATGGAGGAAATCAAGAAGCTTAAGAATTAAAACAAGGAATACTTACCCAAAACGCGAAATAAATCGAAGAGCAACGATGAGAGAATTTTTTTTAGCCTTGGAGTGATGTTTGAGAGGGGTTTTTTGCTGGAAAATGGGTTAAAATGTAGTGTTTTTGCTAAAAATCAAGTATGGGGTTTTGTAGGGGTCTTTATATGTCTGGCAGGCATTTTGCTCTTCGGGATTGTGTGAAAAAGTGTCATGATCATGAAGAGTAACTAAAATTTCTAATATCGATTGCAACCAAAAGGCCTTGCAATCGCGAAGGGTAATGCCTGCACCAGAAAATAGCAAATTCTCAGAGTTTTCAAATGGGGTTTCAGAAATAAAACGGAGTCCAAATTTGACAAACCATATATGGTTTTGAGTGAAAAACATATTCCGAACTCAATACAGTTGACAAAAATGACATTGGAGGTCGTTTGAGCAAAATAGACCCCCTACCAAGCCCTAACCAAAGCTAGAAAGTTTCTAACTTTCCACAAAATTACTCGAATCGAGAAGGAACACCTTGGGAAATTTACCAAGGGTCAACCTAGTGTAATTTTACCATTTTGGAGTTGATGGAAGCATCAGAATTTTGATCTAACACTCTGAACACAATAATATCACCCTAGCTCTAGTTTAGGCCTTAAACATAACTAAAATCCACAAAAGGACATAAATTGCAAACGAAAACTCCAAAGCACAAACATAAGGTCAATATTGACTTATTTGGAATCTTGAATCTAATAGAATTGTCAGAATTAAATTCTGAGATCGTTTTAAATAAAAGTTGACTTTGGTTAATGAGTACTTAGTTTTAGGCTCTAAAATAAGTAATTTGAGATATTTTTCAATCAAGTCGACAGGGATCCGAACGACCGGTCCTAGAAAGTTATAAACGACTTGAGACAACTACTAAAATGCAAAATATAGTATATTTACCATAAATGACCATAAGGGTTATTATATTTTCATTACTAGTGGTCAGTCGTTCCAAGTTGTATCTAAACATGCTAATACTATAGAAGGCCTACCTTATGAGACTTGTGGGAGTGGCGATAAAGGCCATATAATTAGGGTTTCTATAGTGGTTCTAGGTTAAGTATCAGGGGATCTAGTTTTTAGGGAAGGGGTCCTCCGCATCAGTAGCATTAGGGTAAATCCAGTCAACTAGTTTAGGCTTCACTACAGACCTCGGATGAGGATGCATAGAGTTATGGTAATGGAGGAAAATCTTTAGGTCACATTTCAAGAAATGTTGCATCTTGGTCATCCGACCATGGTAGCCATACTTGTTTAGTCAAATCATTTTGACAGGTTGTTGGGACCATGCTATGGGTATGGATCTACGGATTATTTTTCCATATATTTACCCCATTGGGTGCCATTCAGCTAACATTTTTTCTAGTTCAGTCTATTGCTGCTGAATAGAGGTGGTGGAGTTTAGGGTAAAGGTGTTCTTTAGTATGGTAGGGCTAATGATCGCTATGGTTATTGATCAAGTAGTGGTAATCATTTGTTTTATGTTGTAGCTAGTATATTAGAGATAAAGGCCTTAGATGTTTTGATTACATGTATGATTTCTATTTTCCATCAATTAGCCTCAATATTATTTGATCCAGGCTCTACGTGCTCTTATATGTTTGCATATTTTCTCCTTATTTGGGATTGGCTAGTAATCTATTATTTGTACCATTATATGTTGCTATCCATTAGGTAAGTGCATTATATTGTAAGATCTTATTCTGTAGTTATTTAGGATTATAAGCCCTGGGATGACTTGATAATATTGGGTATGATCGATTTTGATTTGATACTGGCCATGAATTGGTTATCTACTCATTGTGTTTTCATGGATAATTATGCCAAATTCATTACACTAGTTATGCCTAGTGCAACCCTAGTTGTGTGGCAGGATTCTATTAATGACGTATCATCCGGGATCATTCCTTGCCTTTAATGTAGGTGGTTAATTTTATATGGTTTTTCAGCTTATCTTTCTTATGTTAGAGATGTTAATGTCAATACTTCATCTCTTGATTTAGTCCTTATGGTTAGCGAGTTTGTTGATGTGTTTCTGACTAACCTACCTGGCCTAGCATATGAGTGAGATATTAATTTTGCTATTAAGTTAGAGCTGGGCACCAGGCCTATTTCCATTTCTCCTTACTGTATGGCTCTACCTGAGTTGAAAGAACTTAAGGTTTAACTTTAAGATTTACTTGGGTAAGGGTTTTAGTAGGTCTAGTATTTTTCCATGGGGTGCTCCAGTTATATTTGTTATGAATAAAGATGGTTCTATGTATATGTGTAACTACCTGATGCAAATGATAGAAAGCTTATTTGATTAGTTACATGGTGAATCTATATTCTTGACGATTTATTTGAGGTAGGGTTACCACCACTTGAGGATTTATGAGGAGACATCCCTATGACAACATTCATAACATATTTGGTACTATGAGTTCCTAGTGATGTCTTTTAGGTTGACTAGCACCCCAGCAATATTTGTGGACCTGGTGAAAAAAGTGTTCAAGCCTTACTTGGATTCATTTGTTATTGTGTTCATCAATGACATCTTGGTTTATTGCAGAGTTGAGAGGAGCATGAGTGGTATTTAAGATTATGCTTTAAACTTTGAGACATCAACAACTATATGTGATGTTCTAAATTTGTGAGTTTTGTATTAAGTCTGTGGCATTCTTAGGACACATGATATATAAGTATTGGATTATGGTGGACCCATTAAATCTTACAACAGCCCGTAATTTGCCTAGACCAAAAACTCCTACTAAGGCATTTAGTTTTATTGGGTTAGAAAGGTGTTATAGGCAATTTGTTTAAGGTTTCTCTTCCATCACACACTGTTGAAGAGAATGACTAGAAAGAAGGTTCCTTTCCAATACTTTGAGTATGAGTCTTGTTTTCAGAGGCATAAGCCTATTTCCACTTTAGCTCCAGTATTTCCACTTTTAGCTGAGGGCTAGAGTTTCTCGATTTATTGTGATGCTTCTCGTGTTTTTTTGGGTTGTGTTTTGATGTAGCAAGGTTATGTGATAGCATATGTATTGATAAATTTCAAGACTCATGAGTACAACTATCTTTCTCATGACTTGGTGTTGGCAGTGTAGTCTTTGTACTTAAGATTTAGAGGCATTATTTCTATGGTTCATATTGTGAGATTTTCCTGAATCATCGCAATCTTTAGTATATTATGAGTAAAAACTGTCTTAACCCGAGTTAGCATAGATGGATTGACTAGCTAAAAGACTGTTATATTTCAATTTGTACCTCCCAAAAAAGGAAAACATCATAACAGATGCCCTGATTAAGAAATCAGTAAGTATGGGTAGATTAGATTCACTTTCATTTTTAGAGAGATTGTTGTCTTTGGACATCTAGTCCTTGTCTAACCATTTAGTCAGACTTTATTTGTCAGATTCCATCTTAGTTCTTTCCATTGTGGGGGTTCATTCTACCTTGGTTGTTAAGATTCAACAACATCACTTTGAGGATCGAGATTTGAGAAATATTCATGACTAGTTGTTGAGGGTTAAGCCCCATAGAGATAAATTAGATTCAGATGGTTTTTAAGGTTTGATGGCTATTTTCAGTTTCAAGAGTTGGGGATTTGATTCAGGTGATACTTTGTAAGGCCTCTTATTAAAGATATTTCATTCCTTCCTAGCATAGATTAGATGTATAGAGATTTGAGAAAAAATTTACTTGTAGAGTGGTATTAAGAGGCATATTTTGGAGTTTGTATCTTGATGCTTGAACTATTAGTAGGTTAAGTTTGAGCCTCAAAAACCTAGTGGATTGATGCAGCGACTTCCCATTATTTATGGAAGTGAGAGCAGATCACTGTGGACTTTGTTTCAAGGTTGGCACATACTTCTCAAGGTTTTGATTTAGTTTGGATCATTGCTAATAGGTTTACCAATTTTTCATATTTCATACCAGTTCATACTTCCTACAACTTATAGAAGCTAACTCAAATTTATCTTAGTGAGGTGGTCATTCGCATTGGGTTCTAGTTTCTATCATTTCATATTGTGGTACTCAATTTAATTCTCGATTTTAGAGGACTATTCATCAAGATATGGGTTCAGGGGTTCAACCCAGCACAACTTTTACAATGTATGGTCAATCTGAGAGGACTATTCGGGTCTTAGAGGACATATTACGAGCATGCTAATGGGATCAAACATGGTTTTGGTGTAGTTTGCATATAATAACAATTACCATTCAAGGCTTTGTATGGTATCGATTACCTATTGAGGCTTCATATGGTATGTGATGTTGATTACTAGTAGGTTGGTTTGATTACGGCAGAGTATAAACTTACTTTAGGATGCTTTAAGCAGATTCATGTGATCTAGAATAGACTTTAAGTAGCGTAGAGTAGGCAAAACATCTATTTAAACCATAGATACCATGACTTAGAGTTCAATGTAGGTGATCATGTATTTTTGTGGGTATCACCCATGAAGGGTGTAATAAGGATCGAAAAGCAGGGAAAGATTAGCCCCAGGTATATAGGCCTTTCTGAGATCCTAAGGTATATTGCAGTCTTTCTTATGGTTATTCTCGCCTCTGATGTTTTTAACTGTCTATCAAATTTTCCATGTATATTCCTGTTTAGAAATATGTGCTTTGGTATGATATAGTGCATTTGGATGAGGATTTGACCTTTGCTGACGAGCCATATCCATCTTATCCATAGATGTTAGGAGATTGAGGTGTAGGTAGATTCCTATGATGAAAGTTTAGTAGAAGCATTGCTTGCTTGAAAAGGCTACTTAGGATATTGAGAGTGAGATAGGAATGAAATATCCAAGATTTTTTTAGGCTACTCTGGAACCATTTTTCATCTTCATTCACTTTAAAAATTATATTTTCTCAATTAATTCTTCTTGAGTTTTTTCATGTTTGTTTAGAGAATGTTGGGAATAATATATAATCATTTTTGTTCAATTATTGGTAAGTTTTCAATCCAAATTCCTTGAATTTCATCCCTAAGTTGTTAAATCTCTCAAACTTTGTCCTTCACTTGTAGGATAGATTTTTTTACTTATTTTTTACTCCATTTGAGCCCAAATTTTAGGTAAGTGTTGTGTCGAGAGACTTCCGTTGATATCTTTTTGGTTGGAGTTTTGGATTGCGGGCCCCCCATAGACCTATCTTGACTAAGATTTTAGATCTAGCTATAATCCTAGAAATATGGGTATTTCTTCCTTTTGATGTGTAGATTTCTATTTTGATAGTTTGTGTTTATTTGGAGAAGTTTGAGCGGAGACCCTTTATGTGTGGAACTTTATCTTCAGATGACAGGTATGATACAATTTAGTGGTCCTAGACTTGTCATATATTAGATAACGAAAGTATTTAGCACATCCTTGCGTTGTATTTTAGGATTGGTACCTTTGACCCCTATTTTCTTCTTTTGGTATGATTCTTTTGCTTTCTTCTTTGATGTCTATAATAGTGTTACAGATTAACCATTTGTGGCCTAAGTTGGCTTTATATCAACTCTAGAACATACTATGTGGGATATTGAGAATGTTTATGAGTCCCGATCATCGATGATTGGTTATTAGCTATTGTAGAGATCATTCACACTTGTGTAGGGCTGGTAAGATAGTTGTATCTATTTTTACTAATTGTACATAATATTACCATGAAAATGGTGTTTTTTAATTATTTTTTACTATTTTATGACTAAGAGCCCTATATCATCGATTGTGATATCTTGCATGGCCTTGATTGTCTGTTTTCAGTAATACATGACTAAAATGAATATAAATTGTTGTTTTTTATGATAAAAAGTTACAGATGAAATTTTTCATTATTTTTAAGTTGATACTAGACTCAGCTATGCCCGAGTGATAAAAGTAGAGTTTTATGTTAATTTTAGACCCAAAATGAGACTGGGCCCAAATATTGATATTTGAGATTATTAAGATTGGCTCAGAAGGGAGACCTAATAAAAATATGCAATTCATAAGTTCGTATGCGTTTAGCACACCTCCATGAAGCTTGTCGATCCAAACTTGTGAGAAACCAATGGAGGGGTATACTGTAGAGTTGAGGTGCATGGGTGAAGGTCTTCCATGGGTCCTACCAGCTGGGCCTACGTGTACAGGAAGAGGATCATATAGGATTCTTAATAGCATCATATCATGTCATTATGAATGGTTCTACCTTGTTTTCTTGTTTTTTATTATACTCTCCGATTGTATAATCTTCCATATGGATTTTTTCACTTGTTTGTATCCTATAATGTATGGGTTCTTGTTTGGATGGTATTTTTTATTATTGTACTTAGATTAATCCTTTGTGCTAGTCTATATTATATACTCTTTTCTTCTTACCTATTATTTATGTTATCGGTATACCACCCAATTTGTTTATCTTTTAACTGTTCGTTAAGCATGGATTCAAGTATGGTTATTTTTTTATCTCAGTCTTCAGCTACTGTTAAATAGCTTAATAGACTTGTTTTTCTACATCATCATCTATTTATCTAGTTTCTCCATGTTTGCACTACTTGTTTGACTTTTATGACTTATCCTTTCATTATTTATCTAATTTACTACTTTTATTTATTATATGCACCCCTTCAACCAATGATTCATATTAGGTACTACTTCATCTATTTAGCACTAATACTCTACTTCTACATCTTTTCTAGAGCAGATCCGAGCATTAATTATCAGTGCTGATTGAGAATTCATGTTTATTTTGAAGGTTCCCTTATAACCTGTGAAATTGGGTCCTGCTATTAATATGTTTGGAAATAATTCTACTACCAAATAAAATATGATAGGTTATTATAGTCTTTTTACTGTTGTGACCATTTAGCACTTCTTTGCAGTTTGATACTACCTTGGAACTAAAGCATTTTGCTAAGCCATTTTAAATTAAAAAATATTGGAAACTATTGACGATCAATAGGAGAATGCAGGTATGATGTTCAAGTTCACAAGTTTCCTATTTTAGATCCATTATTTAAGAGATAATTAATTTATAATCATATTTAAATATTGCTTAGATGTACAAATTTTGGATTGCTTCTTTTCTTTTGGTTTTTTTTTTTTTCTCAAATACCAAACAGAAAACATTGATCTAATTGGTGACAAATTTTATTAGCTAAGGTTAAAGGTCACTTAAAACCTCTTTAGCCTAATTGTGAATTTAAATAATATTTTTAAACTATTCAACAGGACGAACTAAATGACTTTTTCTCTGAAAAAAATCAACGACTTCCTTATTTTTGACGTGTGACCTCTGCTTTTTTCTCTCTTCTATAGTAATTTTTCTTTTATTTTGGATAAAAAAGTTAGCATTTTCCATTTTGAAGAAGAAAAAAGAAGAAGAAAAACCGATTCTTCTCTTCAGAGTTAGGGTTAAGGATTTAGTTGTTTGAAAATAAATAAAGAAGCCTTAATTTTGGGTAGTTATTCTCTTAACATTTGATATGACTGTTATACATTTGTATATCTTCTTAAGTAAAAATACAATTTTTGTTGTTGTTGTTGGTTTTCTTGTTCCTTAATATTATTGTGAAAGTAGTTAAAATTTAAATTTTACTAAGGAATCTGTTGCAGTGATTGATTGATTTGTTGGACAAAATAAAATTATTGTTGAGATTTTAGCATATTTTACTCTTGTTATTATATTTTATTTTGTTAAATATGGTTGAATGAGCTTAAAAAGTTAGGGTTTTAAAAATAATATTTTTGGTTAATGAAAGTTAAGTTCTTCTCATCAAGGTTAAGTTAGGGTTAATGACTTTTTGTTTCAAGCTTAAGAAAAAAAATCAATTCATGATATTTATTAATAATTGATATGATTGTATGTTTATAAAGTGTATCTTCAATAAAAGTATAATTTTTGTTGTACTTTTTCTTGTTCTTGAACTTTAATGTGAAAGTAGTAAAAAATTATTTTTAAATGTGGAATTTATTGCAATAGTTGAATGACTTACTAGTCAAAACCAAACAAATATTTTAGATTTAACATAACATTTCCTAATTAAGAAACTTTTTGTTATAATATTTTGATGTTGTTAAATGAATTCACTGGTGTAATAACATTGATTTTCTTTTACTATTCTTCTTTTCATCTGTAAGGTTTACCATACTATTTTATCTTTTCCATCGATAATTTATTTGCTACAATAGATTAGTCAGCTACTGAACAAATTAAAACACTATGATAAATACTTTTTTAATAATCCAATAGATGTCTCGTCCATTGCAACTAATTAGTAATATATTACAATAAATTATTCATATGTTGCAATAAATTACTCATCTGTTGGGAGAAATAATAAAGTTTCTTTAATATTTTAATGTTTTTCAGTAGATGAGCAATCTGATGTAATAAATTACCATTTTGGTTGACAAATCAAAACAATATTGATGAATTACCAATTTGGTTGAAAAAATCGAAACAATATTGATGTTGTATTTTTTTTTCAACAAATGAGTAACTTGTTGCAATAGATTAGTAAATCTATTTCAAAATATGAGTCATGTGTTAGGATAGTATATTACTTTATTAAATTTGTTTAATAACCTAAATGATACTCAAAAAATTGAAACTTTTTTTTATCTCTTCTTCGTAGATAAATATCTCCGGCCAAAATAAAATGACAACAATCAACTTCAAAAAGAGAGTAAAATACCTAAACTACAAATAAAATAAAATATGTTGCTAATCAAGTAGAAGCCATTTCTCAAACACTGCAAATATAGAAAAAGAAAAGAAGTCATAAAAAGATAGGAATATGAGAAGGAGAATGACAGGGAAAAAAGATATGTAGAGTTAGATATGGATAAATACTGAGAGAAAATAGAGAGAGATGAGAAAGGAGATTTATGAGGATAAATAAGGAAATTGAAAATATAAATGTAGATACAAAAGAAGGAGAGGAAGATGATGAAGAAGATGGAGAGGAAGAAGCTGAAGAAAATAGATGTAACATCCCGAGTCTACCCCCCCCCCTCGAAAGGGACATAGCACTTAGAACCACACATGATCCCATTCTAATCCTTGGATATGTCAGACAACAAAATGTATATAAAATTGAGCGAAGGCATAACGATAACTGAATTAATATTAGCTGATATTGAAAATCCAGACAAATAGCATGACACTTGAGGAAAATTTTCATAAAGTTAATAGTTTAATTAAACACCATGTTTGAAAATCTTGTAGTAATATGACTGATGATTTAATGGGACTAACCCCCAGCTAACTCCAAAGTGCTAAAGTATAGGCATAGTAAAAACAACTAAGTAATAGTCTGAAGTAACTGTACTTATGCTCAAATGATGAGAACTCACCAACTAACTGTCACGATCTGATTTCTCGGATCATGATGGCACCAACTATACCACCAGTAGGAGAACTAAACCCCGTAGTCTGTAGCCAAAGCGGAGGACTACTACAATTAATGCAAAAGAAAATAAAAAGAAATAGTAAAGAAATAAGGAATTGCGGAACACACCCAAGACCCGATGTCAATGTCAAATCAACCACTAAAATAGATCAACAAGGATGGAAAATATACAATATCCATAGGTCTCCGAAATACAATGGAGATAATCAAAATATAAAGCTGAAGAGAAACAGGATCAAGCTGCACGCCAAGCTCAC
>JBDJHY010165417.1:0-12483 GCA_039654485.1 Withania somnifera | reverse complement strand
ATGATTTTTGATATATATATATATATATATATATATATTGTTTATATTTTTATTTCAGCCTTATTTTCAACACGATTTGATAAACATAAATTTGAGGAGATATTTTTTATACAGTACATGATTATAGGCACGTGATTTAAACCCATTATTTTAGGCTTAGAGTTTTATTGATCAATATAATCATCATATGGTCATTGTATAAGGGGTGGGGGCGGGGGGAGGATTCAAAAACCTAGGTAGAAAATTTCCAAAAGAGGGTGTAGTTTCTAAATTTGGAAAAACCAAATAAAAATCTATTCTTTCTATTTTTTGCAAGAGAAACCACCACCATTTTCGGAGAATCTCCATTCACTAACTCCCCTCTATCACCAGTCCATTCTATTTTTCCAGTTCACATTTCGCATAAGCAACAACATAAGTACAATGTCGCATGCCAGACACAGGTTTTGTAACAAGGGATCTTCCAGGTGATTTCACATTTATTTTTGTTTTATTCTTCATATTTTCACCTAAATTCTCCAAAAATTTCGTAAAAGAATCGTACAAAATCCACTTGGTACCTCATTCTTTCTCAATTTCCTTTCCCTGAAGTTGTTCCTTATTTGTAAATCCTAGTCTATATTTTATATATACACTTTTTTATTCACTGTTACAGAGGACAAAGGCTTTTTGGATAGAGTTTTGGAGGGTTTAAAGGCTACAGATAATAAGGGGAATCTAGGTTTTAGGCAGCAGACTTAAGAGAGATAGGAGATGAATAAGTGTTTTTATTTTTAAATAAGTTTTCTTTAGGTTGAAATCATAGTTTTGAGATTTTCATATTCTTGGTTTAGGATTTGATTTAAAATAAAGAAGGATTAGGTGGTGGATTTTACTTTTTATGTTTTAGGAGAAAGAATTTCTTCTTCTTTCAATCAGTTTTAGATTGAGAGTTCCAAACTGAGATTTAAGTGGTCTTAGTTTAACGTTAAGGTAGAATAGAAGGAGGTAAGGTTTAGAGTGACAAAGTATTTGAAATCATCTTTAATTTACGTCGTCCCAGTTCCTACAACTAAAAAGGTAATCCCTATCTTATTTTATTATATTTTAGTTTTTATAAGTAGGTTGCTAGTTAAGTGGTTTAGGAGGTACATCCAATGCCTCCACTAGGTTTAGTTTAGATATCATGTTTTGAACTTTGGTATATGGTGGTTTATACTAAATACTTATGTGGTGTGGGAGGGACATGTGACGGCTCCACTAGGTTTGGCTTGAATATCATATTTTGATATTTGTTATATGGTTGAATAGACACAATACTTATGTGGTATGGGAGGTACATGGGAAGCTTTTGCTAGGTTTAGTTTAAATATCGTGTTTTTAACCTTTCTTTATGACTTTTTAGACTCAATACTTATGTGGTCTGGGAGGGATATGTGATACTTCCATTAGGTTTAGTTTGATGAGTATTATTTTTCGATAAGAATGATATGTAGTTGTCTTATATACTCATCTTAATATTGGCCCTGTTTAGATCATTTTGGAATTAATACTATAACATATTTTATTTAGGTAATGCTAAAAAGGATATTAGGACGTGAGGTTTTCTCCTTTATTTAAGGTATTGAAACCTGAATGTTTCAATTCTATGCTTATGTTTCAATTCTATGCTTATCTTTTTGTATGAAGGCCTAAATTCTTTTGTGAATATACAGTTTATCTTGACTGATTTAAGTTTGGATTATTTGGTTCGATTATGGATAACCAATATGTGATCGTGTTTGTGGTCATATTTGATGCTTTTCATCCCATCTGTGTGGCTATTTACTGGAATTCTATGATTTACTTTGATAGTATGCAGTTATCTACGAAGACTCACACTAGTTGGTAAGGCCATGCAAAGTCCTTAGGTAAGACTTTAAGGTCTGATATTAGTAATTTGGAAGCTAAGGAATCATATTTTATACTTTATATTTTTATTTTTAGCACGATCTGACAAATATTAATTGGTGGAGATATTTTTTAAACAGGACATAATTTTAGGCCCATTATTTTAGGGATAGGGTTTTATTTATCAATATAATCATCATATTGTCATTGCATAAGGATTGGGGGGAAGAATTCTAATACTAGGGAATTTTTTTTCAAAAAGGAGGTAAAGTTTCTAAATCAGCAAAAGCCTAAAAAAAGTTTATTCTTCATATTTTTGGCAAGAACAACCACCATAATTTTTCTGGCGAATCTCCGTTCACTAATTCTCCTCTATCACCAATCCATTCCCCTTTCCCCATTTGCATTTCGTTCTATTTTGTGGGAACTCCAGCATAGCCTGGACAAGCTCTAGCTTGTTTCCTCTTCCTCTTGCTCGAGTTCCACTATTAATGGAAAGATCCGATCTCTCTTTTCGATAAGAAATCAACAACCATACCAAATGAACCTGATACTCTTTATTTTTCTGCTCAAAATGACAACAAGATGCAACAAATGAGGTTGTTGTATCATTCCCTTATTTTTTCTGTATCAATTAGTACAATGTCGCATGCCAGGCATGAGGTTTGTAACAAGGGATCTTCTAGGTGGTTTCACATTTGATTTTTGTCTTATTTTTCAAATATACATCCAAATTCTCCAAAAATTCTGTACAAGAATCGTACGAAATCCACCTGTTATCCTTATTCTTTCTCAATTTCCTTTCCCTGAAGTTGTTCCCTATTTGTAAATCATTTTCTATATTTTATATATATTCTATTGTATTCACAGTTTACAGAGGACAGAGGCTTTTTGGATAAAAAATTTGAGAGCTTTAAGGCGACAGATAATAAGAGGATGCTAGGGTTTAGGCAGCGAACTAAAGCAAGATATGAGAAGAATGAGTGTTTTTATTTTCAAATAACTTTTCTTTAGTTTGAAATCATAGTTTTAACATTGCATATTCTTTGTTTTGAATTTGAGTTAAAATCAAGAAGGAGTATGGGGTGGATTTTACTTTTTATGTTTTAGGAGAATGAATTTCTTTTTCTTTCAATCATTTTTTGATTGAGACTTCTAGGGTGAGCTTTAAGTGGTCTTAGTTTAATGTTGAGGTAAGATCAAAGAAGATAAGGTTTAGTGTGACAAAAGCTTTGAGATCATCTTTATTTTGCGTCGTCCCAATTCCTAACACTAAAAAGGTAACCTCTCTTTTATTTTATTTAGTTTTACTTTTTATATGCTTGTTGCTAGTCATGTGGTTTGAAAGGGACATACGATGCCTCCACTAGGTTTAGTTTAAATGTCATGTTGTAAACTTTTCTATATGGTAGTTTATACTCAATACTTCTATGGTGTGGAGGGACATGCGACAGCTTCATTAGGTTTAGCTTGAATATCATGTTAGACGTTTTCTATATAATTATATAAACTCAATGCTTGTGTGGTATGGGAGGTACATGGGAAGCTTTCACGAGGCTTTATTTAAATATCATGTTTTAAAAATTGCTATATGATTGTTTAGACTAAATACTTATGTGGTCTGGGAGGGACATGTGACACTTTCATTAGGTTTAGTCTAAAGAGTATTGTTTTTTGAAAAGGATGATATGTAGTTGTATTATATTTTTAGCTTAATATTGTACCTCTTTGATCATGTTGGATTTAATACTATAATATAGTTTTTTTAGTTAATGCTAAAAAGGATATTAGACTGTGAGATTTTCTCATTTCTTTAAGGTATTGTAACCTGAATGTTTCAATTCTATGCTTATATTTTTGTATGATGGCCTAAATTCTTCTGAGAATATACAGTTTCTCTTGACTGGTTTAAGTTAAGGATTATTTGGTTTAATTGGGTTAACCAATGTATGATGATAGTGTTTGTGGTCATATTTGAGGCTTTTCATCCCATCCGTGTGGATATTTACTTGAAGTCTATGGTTTGAGTTTTATCGTATGTAGTTTATCTCTGAAGAGCCTCCCTGGTTGGTAAAGCCATTCGAAATATTTAGGTAAGACTAAGGTCTATTCCTAGTGATTTGGAAGCCAAAAAAAACATATTTTATAGTTTATATTTTTATTGTCAACATGATTTGATAAATATAAATTGGAGGAGATATTTTTTAAATAGTACATAATTTTAGGCCCATGATTTAAACCCAATATTTTAGGGTGGTTTTATTAATCTATATAATCATCATATTGTTTATTGTAAAGGGTTTGGGGGAAGAATTCTAATACTTGGGAAACTTTTTTCCAAAAGTGGGTGTGAAGTTTCTAAATTTTGAACTCCAATGTAGCCTGGATGATCCTTAGCTCATTTTCCCTTCCTCTTGCTCGAGTTCCATAATTAATGGAAAGCTCTGAGCTCTCTTTTCGACTAGAAATCAACAATCATACCAAATAACCCTAATACTCTTTATTTTCTGCTCAAAATGACAACAAGATGCAACAAACGAGGTTGTTGCATTATTCCCTCCTCTTTTCTGTATCAAATTGTACAATGTTGCATGTCAGGCACGGGTTTTGTAACAAGGGATCTTCTAGGTGACTTCACATTTGAGTTTTGTCTTATATTTTCAATATACATCCTAATTCTCCAAAATTAGTACAAAAATCATACGTAATCCACCTATCAACCTTATTCTTTCTCAATTTCCTTTCCCTAAAGTTGTTCCATATTTGTAAATACTTTTCTATATTTTATATATACTCCTGTTTATTCACTATTTATGGAGGACTGAGGCTTTTTGGATAGAATTTTAGAGAGTTTAAAGGCAACAGATAATAAGGGGATTCTAGGGTTTAGGCAACGGACTAAAGCGAGATAGGAGAAGAATGAGTGTTTTTATTTTCAAATGAATTTTCTTTAGTTTGAAATCATAGTTTTGATTTTTCATATTCTTGGTTTAGAATTTGAGTTAAAATCAAAAAGGATTAGGGGGTGGATTTTGCTTTTTTATGATTTTGGAGAATCAATTTCTTTTTGTTTCAATTAGTTTTAGAGTGAGACTTCCAGGATGGGATTTAAGTGGTCTTGGAACGTTGAGGTAAAATCAAAGGAGGTAAGATTTAGTGTGACAAAATCTTTGAAATCATCTTTAATTTGCGTCGTCCCAGTTCCTATAGCTAAAAAGGTAATCTCTCTCTTATTTTATTTAATTTTAGTTTTTATATAATGGTTGCTAGTTATGTGGTTTGGGAGGGACATACAATACCTCAACTAGGTTTAGTTTAAATATCATGTTTTGAACTTTTATACTCAATACTTTGTGGTGTGGAGGAACATGCGATAGCTCTACTATGTTTAGCTTGAATATCATGTTTTGATCTTTGCTATTTGATTGTATATGCTCAATACTTATGTGGTATGAGAGGTACATAGGAGACTTTCACTAGTTTTAGTTTAAGTATCATGGTTTGAACTTTGCTTTATGATTTTTTAGACTCAATACTTATGTGGTCTGGGAAGGACATGTGACACTTCCATTAGGTTTAGTCTAATGAGTATTGTTTTTAAAAAAGAGTGATATGTAGTTGAATTATATTTTTAACTTAATATTGGCCCTGTTTTTTTCATGTTGGAGTTAATACAATAACATGGTTTATTTAGGTAATATTAAAAAGGATATTAGACCGTGAGCTATTCTCCTTTCTTTAAGGTATTGAAACCTTTGTTTCAATTCTATGGTTATCTTTGTGTATGAAGACCTAAATTCTTTTGTGAATATACAATTTATCTTGATTGGTTTAAGGATAATTTGGTTTAATTGTGGATAACCAATATGTGATCATGTTTGTGGTCATATTTGAGGCTTTTCATCCCATCTATATGGTTATTTACTTGAAGTCTATGATTTACTTTGCTAGTATGTAGTTTATCTTTGAAGAGTCTCGCTGGTTGGTAAGGTCATGCGAAGTCCTTAGGTAAGACTTTAAGGTTTGATCTTGATAATTTGGAAGTCAAGGAAACATATTTTATAGTTTATATTTTTATTTTTAGCATGATCTGATATATATAAATTGACAGAGATAGTTTTTAAATAGTACATTATTTTAGGCCCATGATTTTAAATTATTATTTTAGGGTTAGAGTTTTATTGATCAATATATTCATCATATTTTCAATACATAAGGGTTGGCGGAAAGAATTCTAATACTTGGGATTTTTTTTCCAAAAGAGGGTGACGTTTCTAATTTTGGAAAAACCTTAAAAAATTTATTCTTTCTATTTTTGGCAAGAACAACCACCACAATTTTCTGGCAAAACTCCATTCGCTAACGCTCCTCTATCTCTAATCCATTCCCCCGTTCCCATTCGCATTTGTTTCCATTTTGTGGGAACTCCGACGTAGCCTGGACGAGCTCTAGCTCGTTTCCTCTTCCTCTTGCTCTAGTTTCACCATTAATGGAAACCTCCGATATCTTTTTTCGACTAGAAATCAACAACCATACCAAATTACCCTTGTACTATTTCTTGTTGTTCTCAAAATGACAACAAGATGCAACAAATGAGGTTGTGGCATCATTCACTCCTTTTTTGCTGCATCAATTATTACAATGTCGCATGCTAGGAATGAGTTTTGTAACAAGGGATCTTCTAGGTGATTTCACTTTTGAGTTTTCTCTTATTTTTCCAATATATATCCTAATTCTCCACCTATCCACTTTATTCTTTCTTAATTTTATTTCCCTGAAGTTGTTACATATTTGTAAATCCTTTTCTATACTTTATATATACTCTTGTTTATTTAATATTTATAGAGGACAAAGGCTTTTTGGATAGAATATTAGAGAGCTTAAAATCTTCAGATAATAAAGGGAAACTAGGGTTTAGGCAACGGACTAAATTGAGATAGAAGAAGAATGAGTGTTTTTATTTTCAAATAACTTTTCATTAGGTTGAAATCATACTTTTGACTTTGGATATTCTTGGATTAGAATTTGAGTTAAAACAAGAAGGATTTAGGGGTGTATCTTAATTTTTATATTTTTGGGAGAATGAATTTTTTTTCTTTCAATCAGTTTTAGACTAAGGTTTCCAGGTGATATTTAAGTGGTCTTAGTTTAACGTTGAGGTAAAATCAAATGAGGTAAGGTTTAGTGTGACAAAACTTTTGAAATCATCTTTATTTTGCATCGGCCCAGTTCCTACAGCTAAAAAGGTAATCTCTCTTTTATTTTAGTTTATTTTAGTTTTTTTATGCTGGTTGCTAGTTATGTGGTTTTGGAGGGACATACGATTCCTTCACTAGTTTTAGTTTAAATATCTAGTTTTTAACTTTGCTATGTGATTGTTTATACTTATTACTTATGTGGTATGGAGGGACTTGCGACATCTCCACTACGTTTAGCTTGAATATCATGTTTTGAACTTTGCTATATGATTGTATAGACTCAATACTTATGTGGTATAGGACGTATATGGGACGTTTTCACTCGGTTTTGTTTAAATATCAAGTTTTGAACGTTGCTATATGATTGTTTGGGAGGGACATGTGAAACTTTTATTAGGTTAAGTCTAATGAGTATTATTTTTCGAAAAGAATGAAATGTAGTTATCTTATATTTTTAGCTTAATATTAGACCTATTTGGATCATGTTGGAGTTAGTATTATAACATATAGTTTAAGGTATTGAAACCTAAATGTTTCAATTCTATGCTTATCTTTTTGTATGAAGGCCTTTTTGAATATATAGTTTCTCTTGACTTGTTTAAGTTAAGGATTATTTGGTTCAATTGTGGTTAACCAATATGTGATCGATTTTGTGGTCATATTTGAGGCTTTTCATCCCATCTGTGTGGCTATTTACTTGAAGTTTATGGTTTGAGTTTGATAGTATGTAGTCTATCTCTGAAGAGCCTCCTAGGTTGGTAAGGCCATGCAAAGTCTTTAGGTAAGACTAAGGCCTGTTCTTTGTGATTTGGAAGCCAAAGAAACATATTTTATAGTTTATATTTTTATTTTCAGAACAATAAGATAAATATAAATTTTAGGAGATATTTTTTAAACCCATGAATCAAGACCAGTATTTTAGGGTTAGGGTTTTATTGATCAATATGATTATCACATTGTCATTGCATAAGGGTTGGGGGAAAAGTTCTAATAATCGGGAAATTTTTTTCCAAAAGAGGGTGATGTTTCTAAATTTGGAAAAAGCCTAAAAAAATTATTCTTTCTATTTTTGGAAAGAACAACCACCACAATTTTCGAGCGAATCTCCGTTCACTAACACTCCTCTATCATCAATCCATTTTTCTTTTCCCGTTTGTATTTCATTCTGTTTTGCGGGAACTCCAATGTAGCCTAGATGAGCTCTAGCTCGTCTCCTCTTCCTTTTTCTCGAGTTCCACCATTAATGGAAAGCTCTGAGCTCTCTTTTAGACTATAAATCAACAACGATACCAAATGACCTTGATGCTCTTTCTTTTTCCTCTCAAAATGACAACAAGATGCAACAAACAAGGTTGTTGCATCATTCCCTTCTATTTTCTACATCAATTAGTACAATGACACATGTCAGACACGTGTTTTGTAACAAAGGATCTTCTAGGTGATTTCACATTTGATTTTTGTCTTATTTTTCTAATATACATCTGAATTCTCCTAAAATTTCATACAAGAATCGTACGAAATCCACATTTCCACCTTATTCTTTCTCAATTTGCTTTCCTTGAAGTTGTTCCCTATTTGTAAATATTTTTCTATATTTTATGTGTACTCTTGTTTATTCACTATTTATAGAGGACTGAGGCTTTTTAGATAGAATTTTGGAGAGTTTAAAGGCGACAGATAATAAGGGGATGCTAGGATTTAGGCAGCGGACTAAAGCGAGATAGGAGAAGAATGAGTGTTTTTATTTTCAAATGACTTTTCTTTAGGTTGAAATCATAGTTTTGATTTTGCATATTCTTGGTTTAGAATTTGAGTTAAAATCAAGAAGGATTAGGGGGTGAATTTTACTTTTTATGTTTTGGGAGAATGAATTTCTTTTTCTTTCAATTAGTTTTAGACCGAGATTTCTAGGTTGAGATAAGTGGTCTTAGTTTAACGTTAAGGTAAAATCAAAGGAGGTAAAGTTTAGTGTTAAAAAAATCTTTGAAATTATCTTGAATTTGCATCGTCCCAGTTCTTACAGCTAAAAAGATAATCTCTCTCTTATTTTATTTTAGTTTATATGTTGGTGTCTAGTTATGTGGTTTGGCAGGGATATACGATGCATCCACTAGGTTTAGTTTAAATATAATGTTTTGAACTTTTCTATATGGTTGTTTATACTCAATACTTATGTATGAGGAGGGACATGCGACGGCTCCACTAGGTTTAGCTTGAATATCATGTTTTGATCTTTGCTATGTGATTGAATAGACTCAATAATTATGTGTCACATTTTGAACATTGATATATGATTGTTTAGACTCAATACTTATGTGGTCTTGGAGGGGGCATGTGACACTTTCATTAGGTTTAGTCTAATGAGTATTATTTTTCGAAAAGAATGATATGTAGTTGTGCTATATGTTTAGCTTAATATTGGACCTGTTTGGATTATGTTGGGGTTAATAATCTAACATAGTTTTTTTTAGGTAATGCTAAAAGGATATTAGACCGTGAGGTTTTCTCCTTTTTTTAAGGTATTGAAACCAGAATGTTTCAAATCTATGCTTGTCTTTTTGTATGAAGGCCTAACTTCTTTTGTGAATATACAGTTTCTCTTGACTGGTTTCAGTTAAGGATTATTTAGTTCAATTGTGGTTAACCAATATGTGATTGTGTTTGTGGCCATATTTGAGGCTTTTCATCCCATCGGTGTGGCTATTTACTTGAAGTATATGGTTTGAGTTTGATAATATGTAGTCTATCTCTGAAGAGCCTCCCTGGTTGGTAAGGCCATGGTTTGAGTTTGATAGTATGTAGTCTATCTCTGAAGAGCCTCCCTGGTTGGTAAGGCCACGCGAAGTCTATAGGTAAGACTAAGGTGTGTTCTTAGTGATTTGGAAGCCAAGGAAACATCTTCCTATGGGAGGGGACTCATGAGTCTTATGAAGCTTATACACAGGGTTAAACCTTGCAATTCATGATATAGTAGTATGTGACTAGAATTTCATGTTCCCTAGTTTCACATAAGGACGAAACTTCTGACTTGAGTTGGATAAAGTCCATGTTGAGCTGATGATGTGACTTCTTCATGTTCCCAGTTTTGCATAAGGACGAAACTTCTGACTTGAGTTGGGTAAAGTCCATGTGGAGCTTCAGCTTTTTATACTGGTATCAATTCTTATTTTAAGGCTGAACTCTTAAAATCTAATTAGGGTTGTTTCTTACATCCTTTTGTTTATTTGATTTATGATGCATATGCTGATAGAATCTGCTGGGAATAGAAAAATGTTGATAAGGTTTTGAAATCTTTTTTAGCCACTGGTGTAGGCTTTACTAATTTACAAAAGGATCGAAGACTGTTTTGACTTGTTGACCCTATAGGTTGATTTGAAATAGCTTGTCCATAGGTGATATTATCATGCGCCCACGTTTATAATTACTCCCTTGGTAATTTTTTATGTTTCAAGTGCAAGTTGTATGAACGAAGACCCAATTTCTAAGTACCTTGCTTGATTCTAGCTTATTTACAACATGTTATATAAACATAATCCTTCAATTTTCTCATCTTACAAAGCTAATTGAGTGAAGATTGTTTTGCTTTAAGTTGTGTCCTTAACTCATATGCTTCCTTTCCTGAAACTGCCAATTGATTATTATGAGTAAATGATGACCCTTTGTGAAAAATTAAATTATGCATCATACGTTGAATCTTGGGGAAATAAGTATCGTTTAAGTATAATCTTCTGTAACATGCTATCCCTAGAAAAATTTTATGAACTTAAGAGGTTTTTGCTACTTGAGGCTTGACTTATTTAACTAGTTATAGCCTCTAAAATCAGTTAGTTTGGATAATTTGAAGATGACTATGTGTTATTTTGCAACTCCTATTTGTAATATGGTGTTGGTATGATGATCATCTTTTAGTACAACATAATTGAAGGTCTATGTCCCTATGCACGTTTGGAATTGATGCCTTCTTCTTGTACTATGTTTTAGACTAGCTAAATCAATTAACTATGTAAAACTTTTTCTTTTCCCTGAACTATATTGCTTGAATATGTTTAAATATAAGTTGAGCATAGTATTCAACTGTAACTAAGTTTCTTTTTAAAATTTGAAATATCTAAGTTGTTGTAACGTGGTTTTGAATGTAGTCTGTTTCTATTAGCTTGTATATCTAAAAACAATTAGGTTCAATGATGATCATAATGCCTAAAATCTGTATCCTGCAACTGGTTTCCTCTTGTAGCTCTACCTCTATCCCAATTTTTTAGCCATGATCCAAGATAGTTTTAGAATAGTTGCCTTGCTTACATTCATGCATTTAGAATCTCACCTATTGAAAAGGATCATTCCCTGTTTAGCTGCATCTTAAATGGAATCTAATTATCTAACAAGTCGTATGAAATGACTTGAGGTTTCTAAGTCCTGCTTGTTCTTTATTATTCGTTTGAGTGAAATCCAATAATGGATTAGAATCCTTGAAACATGTCTGATAATGAACAAGTTTGAATGTTTAAGAAGGGTTAAAAATTCCATAACTAGGAGCCTTAGTGTGCTAAATTAATTTATAAATATTGATTCTTACCTAGGCACTTCATCATGGATCCTAACTTGTGTGTCTATCTAAATCTATTGCGAATTGCATTAGTGTTTGCTCCATCCATCCTGTATCTAATTTGTTTTCCTTACTCGAAATACTTGAATTTTTTGAGGGGTGTAAAATTAATCCGATAGTCTAGGATAATCAATGATGGTATAATTTTGCTTGAACTGTGGAATTAATAATTTATTTGGTTCTAGCACCAGAAACCTTATAAATATTTGAATATTGTTATGCGTAGCCAGATGTCTATTATTTATTAAAAGAGACTGCTTAGTCTCAAAAAGATTGTGTTAATGTGAATAAGTGTGTTTTCCTGAGTTGTGTCTTCTTGTGCGCAACTTAGAGACTATCCTAATTGAAGGTGAACTGATTTAATTTACGTATCCCACAACTGTTTGATTCCACACAATAGATGTATGTGTATGCTTACTTATCTATATTTTTCTGGTGAAATGGATTTGCTTGATTAATCTTGAAATTACCTTCAGTATACCTAGAAGGATCAGAAACTATTTATGAATATATGAATTAACTGCCTTTTGGAACATATAACTGCCTTTTGGAACATATTCAAGACCATCCCTCCGCTTTTGCCTAGAAATGGTATCCAAGGCCCTTCTTTATGTCAAAAATTGCTTTAAATACACCAAGCAATCTGCCTTGCATCAGACCTGGCAATGGGCCGGTCCGGGTCAGTCCGGACCATTTGGTCCATGGCCCGGCTGGGCTCCAATCCGGGCCGGGTCAATCCGGGCTGGGTCAATCCGGGCCGGATTAATCCGGTCCAAAATGATTGATCCGGACCGACCCAACCCACGTAAACAG
>JBDJHY010165408.1:0-12483 GCA_039654485.1 Withania somnifera | reverse complement strand
ACAATAGGTACCCAGTAGGTATCATAGGCCGACCTAGCGAACATAAGGTACAAATACTGCAACAGCAAGAACAATAATAAAGAAAAGGTAATCAGAGGAAAACAAGCACAAGTATGGGCTAAGGAATAGTATAATCAGTAAGTAAAGTAATCATTCATCAAGTATAAGGTAGAGAGTATGAACCTTTTCCACCTGTAAAAACCTCGATTGAACCAGGATTACAATCTACTAATGGAATAAAGTAAGGCTAACTAGTTACATAATTGTAATGACCTGCATACATTTACTTGCCATTTAGTTCTTTCTATATTTATAGCTTTCTATAGCTTCCCCAATTCATTTATGACTTAATGGGATCGGTAGCTTGGTGCCCTATTATCTCTATATATTTTGTTATATTAGTTTTCTTATTTTAAAGGCTTAACCTTGAAATAGTGGAACTTGAGATTGAATTCTTAACAATGCCATCAGAGTTAGATATCAACAATTTTATCAGCTCCATATTACTAACTTTATTCTTGTTGGACCTTTATTCTATGTCCATGGGGCTTTCATTTTGAGTTTAAGCTATTTTGTGGGAATTCAGTTCAACTGGAGTTCATTTTGAAGCTTGGGATGGATTTTGGTGATCGAAGTGTCGAATCATAATTTTGATGCTTCCATCAGCTCTAGAATGGTGATTTTGGGTAGTTAGGTAATTAGTTCACTACTTGAGGTTTCTAGGTTCATTTTGAGGGTCTATTTGGATGGTTAGAAAGTTGTTGGTTTTGGCTTAATTTTTCTTGGGGTCATTTCATCTTAAATGATCTTTTATGGTGGTTTCAAAGATATCATTGAATCTATAATACCATTTCCATACTATTTAAATATTTTATTTGTTGAAATTTGGTTCTATTCCTATCCCTCATGTGGAGTTTTTTGAACTATTGTTGCACAACATTTTTTTTTTCAAAACAGCAATCTCAAGTCCTTCTTTGCATTCGTGAAGCCTTGGCCACATTCAAGAATGTTAGGCCTTTTCCTTCTTCACTATTGTGGAGCCTTGTTCACAGACGGTCTATTCCCTCCTTTTTCACATTAGTGATTCCCTTGATGCATTCATAAAGAGAAATTGTTTGGACCGAGTCATTTGGCCTTCTTTGTTATCGCAGAGGATTGGTCATGTTTGTGATGTCTTGGTCGGTCCATAGGCTACAGTCATAGTGGCCTAGTTGCATTCTCGAAGGCTTGTGACCAAGCCTATATAAAAAAATTCCTAGTAGAATTCCAATGCAAAATACATATATTTTCCCACTATATCTATATATTTCTTGATCCTTAGAGCTGGTTTAAAGGTGATACTACTAGGATATATGAGGGAGCATTACGAAGTAGTGTGATCTTTTATTCCTTGTTTTTAGGTTGGTTTCCGGCTCCTTTTTAGCGTAATATTATTGATTTTGTTCTTTCTTTAAATAAACATCTACGGCTATTTGATGACCTATTTTATATCAGATTGATCTCATTTTTTAACCATGTTTCCTTGAGTAGAGGCCTATCTCCCAGTTTTAGTTTTATTTTTTGAGCTACGGGGCCTACGGGCCTAATTTTAGATAGTTATTCTAAACTCGGATTAAACTTTAAAATATGGGTATAATTCTTCATATTTTAACCTTTGGATAAATAATTTGATAGTTTTGAGCGATTTTGGGCTAATTTGGAGCTTCGGGCTATTATACACATATTTTGAGGACTTTTGTTGGCACCCAGATAGGATAGGCTTACCTTCTTCTTAGACTAGGACATCTAGGGTATTTATACTTGTCTAGTTGTCATGATGGTTTCTAGGTTAGGGACCCTTTTATTGCTATTTTCCCTCTATTTTCTACTTGTTCAGGGGTCTCGTAAAGGGACGTATTGGGCACTGGGGTGATGTATGTTACTCTAACCTTGTTGGGAGCAACTTTACTATTGGAAGACCTTGTGGGGACATATATTGACTATGGGAGAGTTGTGTGCTTAGCTGGTGGCCTCTGGCCGATCCTAGTCTATTCTGAGAGCTTTTTTTCTATATTGTGTTGTACCATTGCATGCATAGTGGTGTTAGCCTTTTGTAGTAGATTGCTAGGTGGGATCCAATGTTGCTATGTTATGTAAGGACCTAATAGTATGAAAAATGGGATTCTCTAATGGAACATAATTGGAAAGAGTTTTTTATAACTAAACTTCTATGACTTCAATACGGTATGGAACTATTTTCCTAATATAAGATCGGACTAAAGTTTTCTTACTTATATGTATCACTGAGTTTATGTTATGGAGGTGGGGAACTCCCATGTCTATATATGGGACGTTATTTCAAAGGTAGGACCTCTTTTGGTTAGCTGGGAGCTATTAGTCAGAGTTAGGACCTCCTGTGTTTAGCCAAGGGTTGTTATCTTGAGGTAGGACCTCCCGTTCTTAGCTGAGAGATGATTTTGGTAGGTAGGACCTCCAAATAAAGGCTGGGAGATATAGTTGTTATTCCTTGATATCACCCTCTTGCATTCATTTCTATCGTGTTATTTGTACTCTCCGGGCTTATGGGGGAAGTCAAGGTAAGTCCATTATTTGTTTTGATTTTACCTACCAATAGGATGGGGCGTCAGGTAGGTTATTCCTTGATATTGTTTGTTTTTGTAGGTTATTCCTTGATTTTGGTAGCTTATTCCTTGATTTTGGTAGGTTATTCCTTGATATTGTTTGTTTTGATTTTACCTACCAACAGGATGACGTGATTTTTCTATATGTACCCGATGGTAGTATGGGCAACTTTTTAGGTTATATTTTCTCCTTATTTTACTTTATGCCTTTATTTACTATATTTGTCATCTTTCTCATTACTCTCTACACCCAGTTGGAGCTCAGGTACATTTTCTCTATTCAGTTATCTTGTGGTTTCATGGTAGTTGGACTCAATGATATAGAAGAACATAAACCAACTTTCTCAAACTTTACATTCTTTGTCTCAGTTGTGCTTAGTTATATAATGTACATGTTATATCTTTGGCTGCATAGTTAGCTTCCTTTCCTGTTTTATTTATATTTGGGACATGTTTTACTTATCTCACCTTGCTTTACTTATGCTTTATCTGTGCCTGGTTAGACTATGATGTCTATTGGGTACCTTTGTTTATAGCACTAATACTACACTTCTACATTGTTTTTTTTGGTACAGACACCGATTAGGGTCAGTGTAAGATGTAGGGTCATTCGGACTAGGTTGATTTTCTTGAAAACTTATGGTGATCTTCTAGTATACAGGACGATTGTGTCTCTTTCTAGTTAGTGTCTTCTACTGTCTTTGCATAGTTTGTATATAGGGGCTTGTGTATTGTATATTTTTCTTTTGGATACTCAATTTGTAGCTTTTTATTCCATCAACACCAAGTTTTGAGTTGGGTTTGCATAGATATATATTTTTGTTGTTGGCTGTATCTTATTTGTATTTGTGAGTGTTTATGGCCCATTATGTGTAGCTTTGGACTGTAGGGATAGGCTTGTCTATATGTGGGTTGTATATGCCATTATGACCTAAGTTTGGGTCGTGATAGAGTGGTATTAGAGCAAGGTTCACCAGTTTCTTTAGCATTTGGAGCAAGTACCTAGTAGAGTCCTGTGGATAGGTACATAGATATCCATATCCAATCTTTGGGAGGCTATAGGGAACCCTGGGAAAGCTTTTCTCTCTTGGTTCTTATCCTGTGTTGATATTCATATGATTTTTAAAGACTCACTTTGACTCACTTTTTTGTAAATGGTGTATACCCAAGCTTCATCCGTATATTGAGACCCTCCCCTGACAGATCAGGAGGGAGTAGCATCGAGTGTTTAGTCGACTATTACTCCTCCATCCACTACTCAGTTGAAAATAGTTCCTGCACCTCCACCATAGTTCACACAAGCACCATTTGATGCTATTAGAGACATATTATGGAAGATACTACAACTGTTCGGTAGGTACCAACGGATGTGGGAAAGTCTTTTAGTTTAGAAGCGGTACAGGGTACATTTCCTCCCCAGTATCTACAGCCCTAGTAGCACCACCTATACTTCCTGCAGTGCTAGCTCATACCACTACTTCATCTACTTCAGTACCATCTCCCACTATTGCAGCTTCCAAGGTGAGGAAGATGTTGGACCATTTTCTCTGGATTACACCGTCAATGTTTTCAGGGGCAGGGGGTAGGACCTCCACAATTTTATCATAGCCTGTAAGGAGAGATTGTTGACATTACATCTTTTGGAGAGTTCTGGGGTTGATTTCACCACCTATCTACTTGAGGGACCCGCCAGTCATTAATGGAGAATGCATAAGGACCGTA
This sequence comes from Withania somnifera, assembly GCA_039654485.1. Classification (NCBI taxonomy): domain Eukaryota; kingdom Viridiplantae; phylum Streptophyta; class Magnoliopsida; order Solanales; family Solanaceae; genus Withania; species Withania somnifera. The sequence continues at coordinate 8,140 of JBDJHY010165408.1, read as the reverse complement.
GGACTTCTATTTCACCCTCATTGACATGGAGCCAGTTTTGAGAGGCCTTTTTTGACAAGTATGTACTAAGGAGTTCCCAAGAGTTACTACTTTCACAGCTTGCATACTTATAGTAGGGCTCGCCCAATTTATTGACTTTTCTAGACATGATGGGTATTTGTTATCCACTGAGAAGGAGCAGATCCTCAGTGGTTTGAGGGGATATTTATTCCTATGGTTTAAGGGGATATTTGGGCTGAACAGATGAGTGGCTTCTAGTGTTGAATATCCATTTCTAGATGTTTTAAGGCCAAAGGGTAACAATAATAGAAAGCGCCACCAGAGAAGCGATTAAGGCTCCCGGTCATCGGGTTGAGATTATAGTAGTAGTATTAGGGGAAATCAATAGGTTTATCACTTGGTTCAGTCTAGCCGGTAGTATCATGAGGTACTTCAAACTTCAGATGTTAGATAGATATATCAGCCCGCCAATGGACAAGGTTAGGTTCATAAGGTATTCTAAGTGTTTCGGTAGTTACCTAGGGTAAGTGATAAGTGTTTTCATTGTGGGGAGAATGGTAACTTTGACAAAGAGTGTCCATGAGGGGATATATTTATGAGTTCAGGTCCTTTATTTGAGTGTGGAGAGATGGATCACATTGCTAGGGATTACCTTCGGTGCATGGCCGCATAGACAACTGCTCTACCTGCACAGCCTATTCAGATAGTACCACCATCTATAGGTTGCTAAACTGCATATAGGGGAGGAAGGGGAGGAGTCCAAAGAGGAGCTAGGGATAAGGGAGGGGAGCAGCAGGAAAAGGCCCGCCATCAGCTTTATGTTATCCCAAAAAGAGTCAAGGGTGAGGCATCTAACACCATTGTGACTTGTATGTTATTTGTTTGTCATAATTTCTCTTTAGCTCTATTTTATCCTGTATATTCCCTATAATATGTTTCTGTGTATTTTTTTTCTCATTTGGGTATGTGAAATGAGCATTATTTATGTCTTTGAGTATGGCTACCACAGTAGTAAAGGGACCTAGTGGTGGATTGGGTATATACATCTTGTGGTGTGACTTTTCATGGGTGTACTACCTATGTTCATTTGATAAAAATACTAGATTTTAATGTAATTTTTTGCATGGACTGATTATCCGCTCACCGTATGGTCCTAGATTTTTATGCCAAGATCGTGAACTTATTCGTACCCGGTGTACCCTTATTAGTATGAAAGGGGCCTACTAACCACTCCTTGGTTCGGGTTATATCTTTTCCTAAGGCCTATAGACTTATTTTTGTGGTTTGCCTAGCCTATTTAGCTTAGATTAGATATTTTAGTGCTGATACTCCCTCCCCTGAGTCTGTACCTATGGTTCGTGAGTTTTTGGATGTGTGTCCTGCTAATTTTCCTTGCCTCCCGCTCGAGTTTTTAAATGTGTGTCCTGCAAGTTTTGGATTGGTAATAGGACGTATGAGGTTGATCCATACACCAGGGCAATTCCTATTTCCCCTTATCGTATGGGCCCAACAGAGCTTCAGGATTTGAGTGTTAAGATGTAAGATCTCTTATTAGAGGTTTCATAAATCCTAGTGTATCTCTTTCGGGTGCCCTTTTTTTTGTAAAGAGGAAGAATGGGGGCATGTGGATGGTTTATTGATTATAGGCAACTAAACAAGGTGACTATTAAGAATAAATATCCTTTGTTTTGTATTGATAACTTGTCTGACCAGCTATAGGGTGCCATAGTGTTTTATAAGATTGATCTAAGATCCAATTATCACCAATAGAAGATTTGGGTGGATGATATCTTAATGACAGCTTTCTAGATGAGGTATGGGCATTATGTGTTTCTAGTGGTGTTTTTTGTTATGACTAATGCCTTGCAACCTTTATTGATTTGATGCATCAGGTATTTAGGCCCTATTTAGACTCTTTTTTTATAGTTTTCATCAACGGTATATTATTACACTCGCAGAGTCAATAGAAGCATGAGGAGCACCTGAGGATAGTACTCTAGACTTTAAGGACTGAGTGGCTTATGAAAAGGTCTCAAAGCGTGAGTTTTGGTTGGACTTCATAGCCTTCGTGGTCATGTGATTTCTGGTTCTAGTATGAGTGTTGATCCGGCCAAGGTTGGTACGTGTGATTAGCCTCGACCTATTACTCCTATAGAGATTCGCAGCATTCTTAGGTTAGGTGGAGTACTACCACTAATTTGTCTAGGGTTTTTCATCTATTTCATACCCTTTGACTAGATTGATGCGGAAGGACATTCCCATCTAGTGGTCAGATAAGTGTGAGTCTAACTTTTCTAGACTTAAGGAGTTGTTGACTACTCCATCAATACTTGTCTTGCCAGTTGAGGGTCACCCTACACAGTATATTGTCATGCTTCGGGTATCGATTTAGGTTGTGTTCTTATGTAGCAGGATCATGTTATTGCATATGCTTCGAGAAAACTATAGGATCACGAGCGTAACTACCCCACCCATGACTTGGAGTTTATAGCGGTAGTTTTCGTGCTTAATATTAGGAGGAACTATCTTTATGGGGTCCATTATGAGATTTATACTGACCACCGTAACTTGCATTACATCCTGAGTCAAAAGGAGCTTAACTTGAAACAGAGGAGATGGGTGGAACTCCTGAAGGACTATGACTTGAATATTCTTTATCACCCCTACAGGGATAATATGGAGCAGATGTCTTAAGTTGTAACGTGGTGAGTATGGGTATCCTAGCTTCTTTTTCTATTTTAGAGAGGTCATTTTCTTAGGACATCCATTCTTTGGGTAATAAGTTGGTTAGATTGAATATTTTTACTTTGGAGAGGGTTGTTGCACATGTTGAGGCTAGGTCTACTTTGTTTGACAAGATTTTCCAGTGCGAGGATGCTCATTTCATTCATGTTAGAGAGTGGACTTTGAGGGGTGACTTCAATTGGGCCACAATTGATTCTAATGGTGTGTTATGGGTCCTTGATCGTCTTGATGCTCCTAATATAGGGGGTTTGATTCATACTTTGTTGCATTAGGCTCGTTGTTCCAGCTATTCTATCCATTTGGGTACTGATGGGATGTATTATGACTTGTGTCAGCACTTTTAATGGCGAGGAATGAGGAGAGATATAACATTTTTTGTGTCTTGATGCCTGAACTGTCCGCAGGTGAAGTGCAAGCATCGAAGACTTGATTGTGAGAGGCATAGACTCCATATTCTTAAGCGTAAGTAGGAGATCTTTACTATGGACTTTGTATAATGCCTTCCCGGTATATCTACAAGTCAAGATTATAGTGGGTCATCGTGGACCGATTGACTAAGTCAACCCATTTCCTGCCGACACATTCATCCTGGGGTGCAGAGGCCTTGGCTTAGTTTTATGTTTGAAAGGTGGTTAGGCTTCTTAGAGTACTTTTTCCATTATAAGATAGAGGAACTTAGTTTACATTGTGGTTTTGGACAACAGTTTAGAGGGAGATGGGCACAAAGGTGGCTTTGAGTACAGCTTTCCATCCCATGACCGATGGACAATCCAAGAGGAATATTCAGGTTCATCGAGATATGTTGTGGGCTTGTACCTTTGATTTTGGAGGTAGTTGGGACCGACACTTGTCTTTGGTAGATTTTTTTGATAAGAAAAGTTATCATCATCCAAAAAGAGGAAAAAATAGAGTCTTTGTCTAAAGAAATGTTAAAGCACTAAAATGGCACCTTTCAAGGCCTTGTATGGAAAGTTGTTGCATATCTCCCATTGGTTGGTTTTGTGGTAGGGAGACCTTTCTCCAGAGCTCTGATTGGTTTCATGATACAGTAGATAGTGTCAGAGTTATTCAGGATAGGCTACGGACTATGTAGAGTATGCAGAAATCTTACGCAGATCGTAGGCTCTGGCTCTTGGAGTTTAGTGTTAATCATATGGTCTTCTTGTGTGTGTTTCCCATGAAGGGAATTATGACATTTGGTAGGTAGGGTAAGTTTAGCCCAAGTTGGAGATGTTGCCTATACCTTTTCTTACCCATAGAGTTAGCGGTTGTGCATCCTATATTTCGTGTATCCATGTTTCTTCAAAATGTGCCACACCCGTCTCATGTTCTTCATCAAGATTCTATTAATCTTGATGACTGTTTAGGTTAAGTTACAGATCCTAAGGCCATTATAGCTAGGGATGTGAGGTGGTCAGGTCTTGGGAGATTTCTGTGGTAAAGGTTCGTGGGGAACTTCCACCAGTCAAGGAGTCTACCTGGGAGATAGAGAGGGATATGTGGGCCTAGTATCCACATCTATTTGAGCCTTTAGGTTAAAATCTATTTCTTGATTTTCGGGTACTAAAGTCCTTTTTAGTTATGGGTGTGGTAATGAAACGCATGGTTATTTACTTGCTTTTCAGCTTTTTCTATGTTAAAGCCTTCTATTAGCTACGCCAAGTCATTTATGACTTGCTGGGAAAGGTAGCTTAGTTCCCAAACAGCTCAATATCTTGTTATCTCAGTTTCCATATTATAAAGTCTTAACCTTGAAATGGCGGAATTGAAGCATAAATTCTTCGCAAATGCGCTCGAAATTAGATTTTAACAGTTCCATTAGCTCCAGAATGCCAACTTATTTCTAGTTTGACCTTTAGTTTATGTCCCAGGATTTTTTTTATTTTAAGATATTTTGTGGGAACTCAGTTCAGTTAGAGTTCATTTTGGAGCCTGGGATAGATTTTGGTGATTGGAGTGTGGATCAAAATTCTGAAGCTTCCATCAACTCTGAAATGGTGATTTTGGGCTAGTTGGGTGATTGGTACACTTCCTGAGGTGTATGTGCTCATTTTGAAGGTTTGTGTGGAAGGTTACAAAGTTGTTGGTTTTGGTTCAGTTGGGCTTGGGGTCATTTGAGAATAAATAATATTGTGTGGTGGTTTGAATGATTCCATTGAGTCCAGAATATCATTTCCATATTGTTTTCTTAGTTGGTTTGATGAAATATATTCCCAATTCACTTCTGAGCTCACGTTTGGAGTTTCTGGAACTATTGTTGCATGCATTTTTCTGTCAAAATAGAAGTCTTTGGAGATTCAGGTTGGTTATGCATGCATTTTGATGACTTTCACCGGTGCGCAGGTAGGTTAGGCTTTACCTTCCTCTTAGAATGGGACATGTAGACTTTCTTTAGGATGGTTTTTAGGTCAGGGATCCTTTTATTTCCATTTTCCCTCTATTTTTGCTTGTTCGAGGGTCCTGTGAAAGGACTTAGTAGGCATTGGGATGCTACATGTTACTCTATATTTTCCGAGAGCGTCCTTGTTGTTAGGAGCCTGTGTTGGGCCATATATTAACTATGGGAGAGTTGTGTGCTTAGCTAGTGGCCTCTGGCCGATCCTGGTTTATTCTGAGATCTTGTTTAACCGTATTGTATTGTACTGCTACATGCATAGTAGTGTTAGTTTGTGTGGTGGATTGACGGGTATGACCAGATATTATTATGTTATGGTCAAGATCTAGTAGTACTGAAAATTGGATTTTCATATAGAAAATAATTGGAAAGAGTTTTCTATAACTGAACTTTTACAAGTGCGATGCCGTATGGATTTATTTTCATAATATGAGATCGGATTAAGATTTTCTTAATTATATGTATCAAAGGGGTTGTGGTATAGAGGTAGGACCTTTCGTGTCTTAATGAGGGTCGTTAGTTTAAGGTGGGACCCCCAGTGATTAGCTGGGCGCTATTAGTCAGAGGTGGGACCTCCTGTATATAGCCAAGTGCTGTTATTCGGAGATGGAACCTCCTGTGCTTAGCTGAGAGTTGCAATTGGGAGGCGGGCCTCCGAGTGTAGGCTGGGAGATTTAGTAGTTATTCTTTTATTCCATCCTCTTTCATTTACTACTATCGCACTGTTTGTGCTCCTAGGGTTTACAGAGGAAGTCAAGGTGAGTCCGTTGTTTGTTTTGATTATACATGTCGGCGGTATTAGGCATCAGCTAAGTTTTGTATGTTTTCTTTATGTATGCACCCAATGGTCTTATGGGCGGTTTTTTGGGTAATAACTTCTCCTTGCTTTACTTTATGCCTTTATTTACTGTATTTGTTGTCTTTCTCGTTACTCTCTATACTCAGCTAGAGCTCAAGTACGTTTTTGGTACTCAGTTAACTCGTGGTTTCATGGTTGTTAGACTCTGTGAGACATACGCACATATACCTACTTGCTTATACTTTACATTATTTATCTCAGTTGTGCTTAGCTGTATACCGTACATGTTTTCTTTGTCCATGTAGTTAGCTTACTTTACTTCTTTACTTATATTTGTGACATGCTTTTCTTATCTCGCCTTTGTATACTTGTGCTTTATTTGTGCCAGGTCAGCCTATGATTCATACTGGGTACCTATATTTATGGTACCCATACTGTACCTCTGCACTATTTTTGTGGTGCAGATACCGGTGTGTTTCATCTTAGAGGCGGGATCATGAGGACTAGCAGGCTTAGTTTCTGGCATACAAGCTGACTGTGTCTCCCTCCAGTTGGTGTCTACTTGTTTTTTCTTAGCAGGCTTAGTTTGTCTATTAGGGTCTTATGTATTGTATACTCAGTTTGTAGTTCCTTATGCCATCGACACCAAGTTTTGGGTTGGGTTAGTATATATATCTACTGCTAATGATGGTTATATCATGTTGTTTTACTTCATATTGGTATTTGTGAGTGGTTATGGCCCATTTCATATAGCTCCGGATTGTAGCGATAGGCTTGTTTATAGGAGGATTTTAGACTCCATCATGACTCAAGTTTGGGTGGTGACAGTGATAGGGCATCTACTCACAACCAAAAGAAACAGACAATGCATCTAGCTATATTAAGGAGAAGAATACTCAAGGACTAGCTAAATAATGTGGAAATCTAAGTCAAATCAAAGTAATGATATGACCGATAGTACCATGACACATACCTAGAGTTCCACCGTGGTAACCATCTAACACAACTATGGATTGTAAGGGAATCAACAGAGATGAGGAAAAAGTAGCTAATCAAGTAACAGAAGACAAGGCAATCAACGTAAGCATAGAAGATACCAAACAAAACCTACTGACACCCCACCCCACCAATAGATACAAACAAGATAGCTACCTAGTCAAACAAAACCTCCCTGACACACCCACCCTGCTGGTAGCGACAAATAGAACATCCAGGAACCCAACGTCGCCTCCCCCTTAGGTCCGAAAGGCACAAACAAACATAGAGGTGTGCAATGTAAGGGGGTGTGAAGTGTAGAAGTAACCATTTAACACCATATGCCCCCTCTCCATCTCATGGATCAACAGGATGAACCCAACAAGAGATCTCATACGTATACCTCTCCTCCCCGTATACCCCTCCACTAGTATCCTCATTGATCCAAAATGGTAGGGCCCATGATGGAAGTCTGTGAGTGCTCTCCCATAGCTCCAGCATTGCTAGCTCATACGTGTCTTCGTATGTGTCTCGAGATATCAAGGAAATGCACTCGAGGACGAATCATGTATCGAAACCACAACCTCAAATTCATAGTCTATTAAGATCGCTCACTCGATGCCAAATCAAGTGTCATACCCCAATCCTATACCATTATGTAGCTAGGTGACAAAATCAAGTGCCATACCCAGTCCTGTACCATCGTGTAGATAGGTGACCACTAATAGTCGCATAGTTGATAATCAAAAATAATCTTTTATCTGTGTGGGAAAAATAGCTTTGTACCCGTAAGTGGTCTTAGAAAGTATACATATATAAGTAGAAATCCTAACAGATTCATTTAATGAAAAGTCCAGTTTATTAGTCTATCAGGTTATCTCACAACTCGAACCAGTATCATCTCTGCTCTAGTAGCCAATACATTCTCTCAAAAAAAGCTATCAAAGTAGATAAAAACCCAACCAAAACCCCTCACTAACCATATCCCAAATCCACCCACGAATATAACTAAACAAGGCTCCGTGTAGCTCGTCTAAGACCTACTTGACCCAACCAAGATAGCCAGTACCCACTATAGGCACGCCAATAAAATACCACAGGTCCCGGGTTCTATATAGAAACATCTAAATCATCCAAAGACCACAAGCTAAAAATACAGGCCACACAAGGCACTCAACTCTACCCTGCACACCACTTACTTTTAATACATAGACAAGCCAAACCGT
>JBDJHY010165398.1:0-12484 GCA_039654485.1 Withania somnifera | reverse complement strand
GGATACTCTTTTGTATATAGAGGTTCGTTCGACGTTGACATCAAGGTTTTGGGTTTTCTTCCGCATATTTTCTGATAACTTCTCTTGTGATGGTTATTCACTGTAGTAGTCCTCCGCTTCGGCTATGGACTACTGGGTTGGTTCTCCTACTGGTGGATAGTAGGTGCCATCATGATCTGAGAAATCGGGTCGTGACATAAGGCATATAATATGCCTAAGATCAAGGACTCACAAACATTTTCTATAATCCCACCACCTATGTTCCAAAGTCAATTAAGACCATGCAGGGTCACATGGTAATGTATAAATGAAATACATTGATAAAGCATAACCATCGATCGGAAGCAAACAGTAAGTCATAACCTAAATGGAGTCCAAATATAAGTCACAAATATAAAAAAAAAGTATCCCTGACAATTCTAATAGCTATAAAAATGTACCAATGAATGGGAACTATCACAAAACTAGAAAATAATAGTCTATGCATTTATTCAAGTAAAATGATACCGATAAAGCAACAACTATAGTCAGGGTCAATATTTTAGTCCATACAGGCTTTCGAACCTGAAACTCTACATAAAAGGCATCAAAATGTCCCCCTCATATGGAAGTTATAATGACCCTCATGATCATTTATGAGAAACACACGATGTTTTTCATTCTAGAGCATTTCAGTAGTTTCCTCAAGTCATTTATGAGTTATTGGGACCGGTAGTCCAGATCCCCGATGGTTTAATTGAGGAATATGATAAATTTCTTATTTTAGAGCCTAAAACTAAGTACTCATTGACAAAAGTTAACTTTCCTTCAAAACAAGCTCGAAAGTATATTTTGACAGTTTTGTTAGCTTCGAAATGCCAAACAGAGTCTAGATTGACCTTAAGTTTGTGTTTTACAGTTTTTTTTTTTGCAATTTGTAATCGTTTGTGGATTTTAGTTAAATTTAAGACATAAGTTGGAGCTTGACTGGTACTCTAGTGTTTGGAGTGTCGGATTAGAATTCTGACATTTCCATCAGCTCTGGAAAGGTGATTTTAAGTTAGTGAATGTATTGGTTAATTTTCTAGGCTTGTTGTTACATTTCAATGTGTTGGTGGAAACTTCATTAATTTTGACGTAGGTGTTGACTTGGTCAATATTTTGCTGAAACAACCTCGAAATCTGATTTCGATAGTGCCGTTGAGTCTGAAATGTTGTTTTAATCCTGCTTTCATAGTTTGCATAAATTGGACTCTAAATACATTTCGAGGGGTGATTAAGAGCATTTCCTTCCTCTTGATTCTGCTGTCAAAAACATGCAATAGGTGTAGGTGATTTGTTCTTCGTGATAGCAATGAAGCTTTTACCAATTGTCCTTCGCGGTTGCTAAGCTCCTTCAGTGATCATGATTGCTAATTTTTAGTATCCTACGCGATCGTGATTGTTTATGATGCAAACACAATGAAGAAAATGCCCCACAACTTTTATAAAATCCCTGTATGACCCCCAGATTTTATTTCAAAAAAATCTCTAAGTTTTAACCCGTTCGTGAATGAAAAACTTCTTCCAAAAATCAATTCAAGGCTGAGAAAAATCCCCAAGTGTTGCCCTTCGACTTCTATGTTATTTGGGTAAGTTTCTTCTGCGTTTTAATTCTTGAAATTCTTATTTTCCTTCATTAATGGCCCCAATGGTGAAGTTGATGAGCTCATGTCATAATCCATATATTATTCTGTAATTGTTCACTCCTTCAGTATATTTTGTTTCGTAGTGCCGTTAATTCATCAAATTCCAACATTTAATCATATAAGATTGCATCTTTAACCCTGTTATAGTCAAATATGTCCAAGCTATTTTGGAGCCCTTCCTGCACTCGAATTGTTCTCAATTATGGAGCACACATTTTCCTGGTAACGTTGGGAACCCCGTTATATGCAGTTCCATCGAGCGGGCCCCTTAGGCCTAATTTAGGTCCGATTTTATAACTAGTCCATAACCTAGCATATTTTATACCGATAGAATCATATTGACATATGGAATGCTTTTACACAAATTTCAGAGCATTTTGAGATTGTTTGATATTAGACGGAGTAATATTTGCCAGCTTACAACACTTAATCGTCGAATAGGTAGGCTCCATGGGGATATCTATGGGCTTATAGATTAAATAATTATGCTAAAGAGAATTCGTGGGTTTGTTAAAAAGGTTTTTATAGTAACCTTGTACCGCTCCTACATCCATTCCTCGTTGATATATATATTGGCATAAAAAATTATATGGTGCATGTGATTAAGGAGTTGTCCAGTGAAACCTGTGAAGGGCATAAGTAGTTGTTATTACATGATTATATATATATATATACACATACACACACTTTCTTATAAGTTATGCATTCATGACACAAGAGGTTGGCCTTTTTCTTTTGTGAAGGGGTATTGGGGTTGGGCCAGTATGACCACCTGATATTGAGACATGATGCATAGAGACTGATTTTAATAATGATGGATAATGATCTAAGCTAATAAATTGTAATATTCTAATAATAATATAAGTAAATGACCTTTTAGCTATTTTAGAGTTGGCATTGTATCGAGCACCCAGAAATACTATTTTTACTTATTTTAGCACAAACTTTTCACTCTAGCACCAGGACATACCATTCGACTAAGTAATGCTGGGACTTGACATCGAGTCCATTTGACATTGAGTATAACAACTGGCACTTGAGTCCGTCGTCATACGTAAGTGAGTACAACTTTTGACACATATCATACTTGTTTCTTATGGATACATCTATGATACATGTTTATTAAGGATATTGGTGATACTACTACATTGAGGTGTTGTACGTCATGACTTGCTGAGTATGGCTTGATGATATTATCAATATGAGGCATATGATGACTTACTATGAGACCTTTGAGGCTTTGTGATTTAAAATATGAGGTTATGATGATGTTAAATATTATACGTGGTGAGTGTACCTCTATGGAACTTTCCTCCAGGCTTGTAGGCGATACTGATGGGGAGGTATAGGATGAATGAGAGATATGCCAGGAATATTTAGGGTAGCCTTCAATGGATTTTGTCTGTTGGACCTACGGGTATCGAAGGAGAAGCATACACAGGACTGATTACTTCATGTGTCTGTATTTACTTTTCTGCACTTGTCTTCTTCAGTGTACCCTGGCTGAGATATAAGGCCTACAGTGAGCGTGAATATGTGTTTAAATTATTTATTACATTGGTTCTTTACTGCTTAGTTATGGTAGTGTTACTTTTGAGACTTACTTCTTATATGGGTTATTATGCGTGGTACTCTCTTATCAATTTTCCATTGTAGTTGAGGTTACCGATATACAGTCCATGTTCTCCTCCTGAATTTTTTTTACTCCTATTTATTGTTATTATTATTCACGTATACTGTTACATGGATTTTGGTACATTTTCCTTCATTTCCTGAGTTCCTGTTATGTGATTATCTACTGAACCATGTTCTATCTGTTACTTAATTGTATCTGAGTAACTAGCTTCTATGGTGTGTTATTTGCTTCTGTGACCATATTAATTGTATTCCGTTATAGACTGCCTTTGTTATTGTTATGTGCCTAGTGGGCCCTCAAAGCCTACTGGGTACGAGTTGCTTGCGGCAACTTGTATCATACTACACTTGCATATGTGTAGATTCGAGAACAAGTGACTGGCCCTGATTATAGATCATTGTTTGTGCAGATTGCATTGACTTTTAGATATCATGGGTGAGCTTGGCCTCCAACTTTTCCTGCTTCACTTCAGTATTTTGTTGATCTCCGTGTATTTTTAGAGATATAGTTGTATTAGACTTTTGATTCATTGTTTTGTACTTATTGGTTTTGTATTACACTGATACCAGGTTCTAAGCATTTTTGTTTCTTTATAATTCCTCTTTATCCATTCATATACTTTTTATTAAACTTGTGCTTTCCTCATTTAATATAGTATTCCTCTGCTTCGGACTACGTAGTTAGTTCTCCTACTGGTGATATAGTAGGTGTCATCATGATCTAAGAAATCAGGTCGTGACATCATTACATTATTATTTTTTAAAATTGTAGACCTATAGTAAGATTCACGTGAATATGCACTTTAGGCAATAATAGTGACATCAAAAGAAAATGTAACACAAACTTTATAATTAGGAACTTATGTGACACAATAAGCATTGTGAAAGCTTAAATAAAAGCACATTACATGTGAAGACTATTAAATACTCAAGAAAAGAGTAAGGACTCTATATTGTGATATGATAGCCCTACAATTAACAATTGATGTCAAATGAAATGTTATATGAACACAGGAACTAATAAACCATGTGGGAAAATTCAACTTAGGGACATGTATATGTTCCGTGTAAGGACATATCAACTTTATAATGAAACAAGAAAGGATTATATGACCTAAATTATAGGGTAATACAATGGGATTGATATCCAATCAAGGTAACATCTTAACATGTGAGAAACTGAAGTATATTCCCAACTGCAATAATTGAAACAAGTTGACTTCAAATAGGCGTATAGTATACCCAAAAATGAACATAATTACGATGTGTAATCTAGTTTCATTTTACTTATATGAGAAAAATATTTGACAAAGGTTTGTTCCTTAACAAAGAAATGAGTTTCAACCTTGCATGCTAATATTTTGTAAAGTAAACACGTATAAGTAGTAATAAACTAATATTAAAGTGTTTTGACACATTTGTGACATATCAAGGTTCATTAGTTATACTAAAAAACATGCATCATTACAATGTATCCTTTATAATGAAGAACACGTAGGAATATCATAATATTGGGAGTAACTCAAGTATGTTATTTCATGCCAAAACATGGAAAAAATAGCTTTACGTACCTTATCTTCTGACCAATGTGACTACAACAATCCAACCTTTCCTTCAAGGTGCTTATCAATAATATACCTACATTATTAATCTATATGAACTACTCAATAATATCATATCACATACATAATCTCTCAAATAGTAGCCAAGGGAAGAGCTTGAAAATCTTCCAATTCATATCGTTTCCGTACACATTCTTCTCCCTAAAGTATTTAGATAAAATAACCTTCGGATGAGGTCTCATGGCATTTTACAAGATGTCATGACGTATACGTAAAAGTACCAAACATGGGACAATGTTGACCTTACAAAACTTAATATTTAATGGTGTATTGCCACACCCTGCAAATATGCCCCTGTAGTAACCTTGCCTAATCATTTCCTAAGTTTATTAAAGATTTACTATAATTGTTATTGAAATAATACATCCCAAGCATTTTAATACAATATAAAAACTTTGACGTACAATTTCCAACCACTGTTCAACAAGTTCCACCTAAAAAGTATTTCTAAAATGCTTAAATGGGCTTATAATTAGAGGTGGAGCAGCACCGTACCTTGGCTCTCTTAGTTTGTAGTTAGTATTCCCTTATAACCGTATTTATTCCACTAGAATCAGAGAGGAAAATCGGCACATACAACATATTAAAATAGATTAAGAATCCAAGCTTATAACATGGAATTATTACCTAAAGTTTTTTTTTATGAGAGTCGCATCACACATGCTTACGAAACCTCTAGGTTCACTCCACTTGAATAACTCTTGAGTACTTGAAACCCTCGTGGACAGAAGGTGATCTTGTGAGATTCTTTGAAAGAAATAAGTTGAAGAAGACTTCAAACATGATGGAAAAAGAAAGGATATTATTTGGTTGATAGAGGGAGAAATTAAGAGACAGGGAAACAAATTTGTATGCGAAAATATTGATAGTTTGCATCTAATTTTTGGATTTGAAATGGCTTACATTTCTGACTCTTTATTTCCATCCACCAATTGGCTTTTATTGGGCCCCAAATTCAATATTGGTGATGCACCTACTTTTTCCATTCAAGCTGGTAAAAAGTCCAAGTAAGTAATGCACGTACTAGTCAATTTTATTTAACTATTGTGGTCTTTGAAAGATTGGGCCTAGGGTTTCAATTCTTCCTGTTTTCCTTCAGTATGTTTGGGACTCAAAATTCATTACATAATATAAGCTTAATCTGATCCATTATTCTAAGTAGGTGATGCACCAACTTCCACCTACTTGAATAATAAATTCAATCAAACATCTCGCTTGTTTTTTTTTTCACGTTCTTAATATCCACCCTTTACATTAATTTAAAATTTATAAGAACTTTGAAACTTTAAGCTTTAAGCTCAAATACCAACTTACTATCTAGAGTTCCAAATTCTTTTATCGAGTTGCATATATATTTGAATTTATGGGGTATTACAACTATGGATTTCATAGATGGGGTTTTCCTTACATTCAAGAGCTTAGATTTTATTTCGATAATCATTAAAAAATTGACTGCCTGCTCACTCTCTTCTAATTTAACTTCCTACAATGATAAGCGCCTCACTTAGATTAACTTACGTAAGATAGTCCATTACTTGGTGTGCCGGTTTCTATCATATCCGATTATGGAGCTCAATTTACTTTGGAGCTTTGAAGAACTACATAGAGGGATATGGGTAAGCAGGTTGAACTTATAATAACTTGTCACCGTCTGAATAATGGCTAGTCGTAGAGGACTACTCAGGTTTTGAAAGACATGTTGTGGGCTTGTGTTCTTATTTTGGGGGTAAGTGGGACCAATACGTAGACTTCGAAGATTTTTCGTATAATATCAACTGTCATTTGAGTATCGATATGGCTCCATTTGAGGCGTTGTATGGTAAGAAGTGAATATCGACATTTATGTTGCTTGATTCATTTAAGGCTAGTTAGTAGGGTAATTATACATCACGATATTCATAAGAAAGAGTTCAGGTTATTCATGATCGTATGCAGGCAAAGAAAAAGAGTTAATTAGATCAGGGCATTTTATCCTTGATGTTTCGGGTTGGTGATTCAGTATTCCTACATCTGACGTCAAAGAAGGGCAGAATAAGGTTCAGGAGGATTTGAAAGCTTAGCCCTAGGTATATTATACCATTAGAGATTCAACAAAAAATTAAATATATAAAATATCAGTTAGCTTTACCACTAATATTTTATAGTATATATCTTATTTTACATGCATCGATACTTTGACATTATATTCTAGTTGAGTCTCACGTGTTTCAGTTGGATTTTGTTTAATTTGATGAAAATTTGACCTTTGTGGAGGAGCATGTGGCTACCTTAGACAGAGATGTATAAGGTTATATTTAGAGAGAGTTTTATGGGTAATGGTCATCTGGGGTGCATCGGAGTCGATAAGGCTTCCTAGGGATTGAGAGGGGCATATGGGCCTAGTCCATCACCTGATCTAGCCTTTAGGTTATTCTTGTTTATTGACTTTCAATGATTAAAGTTCTCTTATTATTGAAGGTTTTAATGATCATCTAGGAAATTCTTTTCTTTCCACATATTCTATGTTTAGAGCTTTCTTATAGATTACCTAAGTCATTTAGGACTTGCTGGATCTAATAGTTCGATTCTTGGAAAATTCATATGAGTTTTTATAAAAGTTTCCGTATTTTAGATCACTTAAGTTTTTAAGTATTTAACTTTCATCAACATTCTTAGATAATGCGCTAAAAATTAAACTTTGACATTTTTGTTAAATCTATAAGGTAGATTTTTATTTGGGTTGATCCTTTGTTCAGGTCTCGGGGCTTTCAATTTACTTTTAGACTTTAAGAGGAGATAGAATCTGGTTGGACTAGAAGTTTAATTTTGGTTAACTTTTTAAGATCTTTTCATATGATTTAAATTCTAATAATTCTATCAGCTTTGTAAAATTTAGTTTAGGTTAATTTTATTCTCTAGGTGGCTGAGCTCGTTATTGTGTGCCTGATGGTACTATTAGTATTTCTTGAAAAGTACTAAATTAAGTCAACATATCAGTGAAAAGACCTTGGATGGGCATTTTGTAGATTCCTTTTAGTTGGAAATTTGATTTTTACTTAGATAACATATCCGGTTTGTTTTCATAACGCTTCATACATGTTCTGAAGGGTTGACGGGGGTTTTTGGACATGGTGGTGTTTTCTTGTGCAGATGATACATCTGCATGCCTTAGTCCTTATTTGCTTTAGAAGTGTCCAATTACATTTGTGAAGGTCTGAGAATCTCAATCTTCATGTTTACAGTAGGTCCTCTGCTTTTGCAAATAAGGCTCTTCTGGGCTCAAATTAGATTCCATCTCGACATCAGTGGATAGGCCTCCACCTTCATAGAAGATTGGTGTGATGCCTTGGAATCAACCCCTAGGTGTGTCAAGGAATCTGTAACTACTAACTTTCCCTTGTAGCCTTTGATACACCCTTGTCTCATATATGTCTATAACAATCGCACTCAGTGGAAGCAATAATAACAATATATCATAAGTAAAGTATAGTGGATCTCACATCTTAGTTGATATTATAAAAGCTAAACAACAGAAAACTCAATGTCAAACAAATACTTAAATGTCCAAAAGCCACTATCCTCTAAATACTGGACTGCAAGAACAGATCTCTAGCTAGTCTCAAAATAAGAAATAAATGAGAAATGCTAAAGTCTCGAATTCTAAAAAAACTAACTAGAATAGTTAAAATCCAACTCAATTCTCAGAACAAATAGGAAATCATCACTTTACTCTTTTCTGATTACAACTCAAGTCAACCACAATTGTCAAGATGGTTGGTCAGATCTGCATGCTATGAAAACTTGCAACAAAAGTATACAGTTAGTACATGAAAAACATTGAGCATGAAAAAGGTAATAACAATAGGCTGCTACAATAAAGAATCATTTTTATGTAATGCAAGTACAAACAATACTAGCTTCAACTCTCTAATGTTAAACCCATATAAAGAAGAAATACACAAATTTAGCAATATTAGTTAAAAATTTTATTTTTTGAAGTTTGATATAACTCAATTAAGATCCTCATGACTTAATTATTTTAACCAAGATATCATGGACTTATTTGTGAACCCTTTTTCAATTCTTATCACTTCAACTCACGCTTAACTAACTGTAATAACTTTATTAACTTTACTATCCTGACTGACTATATTGACTTTCCTGACTTACTAGCACTTATGACTAACAACTTGCTAAACTTTTGGAGTTTCTATAACCAATATGCCGCATGCACAAGGCTACGACGTGCAACATTCACCAAGCTTCTCTAAACCTTGCCAATGGAAAAAGGCTCTTATGAACTCCTAGTGGATCCAAAAAGTAAAATAATAAGGCACCCATTTGGACATGGTGAACTTCCTATGTCTACGACCACATGTCATGGGTTAATGATTGAAATGCCTGAATACCCTCGGTGCTAATACTACTACCAAGATTGAACACATTCTGAACTACTACACATCATTCCACAATTGGTCTACTAAAGTTCTAAACTTATCAATAGACTCTGTATAATTACAAAATTCCTATTTTATGCTCAAATTGACTCACTAGACTTGACATTTAGTCCATTTAAACCATCCCTTAGGTTATTTTGTCCCTAACAAAGTTTTATTCTTTAAAGTACCAAAATATAAATTTTTATTTTATGATATTGACGATATCATAGAAACCAATTCTAACAATTTTACAAATCAAAATGAATCTTGACTACACTTGGAAAATTTAAGCAATTTATGAAATTTTATACTTCAATTGTAAAAACCTTCTTGTTCACGAAACATTTTAATGAACACATTTATAATGATGATAATAATAAAGAAAAAAAAAATATACAATTTCACATAAATAGGAGATTGGGGATTGAACTTATAAATTTCTATGTCAAAACTTAACTTAAAACCTTGAATGATTAGGGAACAAGGGTGAAAGGAACCCTTGCACTAACTAAGAAACCTAATTTTTGTGAGTAGGTTTTTAGAATGCTACAGAGGAAATTGGTGAAGAAAGTGCTTCATTAGACCTCTTACTGGAAAACCCTAACCTACTCGTGAAAGAAATCTTTCTATGAATTTGCTCTTGATCTCGTTATTGACTTAATAAGATAAAAGATAAAGAAATGTAGTTTTGGTATTATACTTACCCAAATGCAAAGAAAAAATGACAAAGTTTTGATAATTAAGAGTGGGAATTGGGTATAAACTTCTTGAGAAAAACAGTTAAAAAAATACACTGGGCATGTTTGATGGTTGGGTTGATAGTCCTTCAAACTTTTCCCTAACATATGGCTTATTGGAAAAACTTCATGATTTACTTTACACTCTGTTAGAATGTTTTATAAATAATAAAATGTTCCGTATGATCACTCTACACTTATCAAAAAATTGGTAAAACTAGGTTGACTTCACAACTTAACTAACAAACTATCAAAACCTTTCACAGTCAGTCGAAACATCCTTGGGAACTACATTCATGGAATTGGCTATTGGTATAAGGGATGGGATTCATGAATGAACTAATAGTTAGTGTAACTGAACGATTGATTATAAAATTGTACATTGAAACTTATAAAACATATATCTATACATTTAAAGGTATTGACGACAAGTTCCACGGACCATCAAACAATTTAGCAGTCTGTGGACCTTCCCATGGAAATTGAAATATTTTAGAACCTTGTGAAATTATACAACCCTGGTTTTGTAGATCATACAATCTTTAGTATAAGGTATTATAACATCTCCCTAGTTAGATCATTTCTTCTTCAATAAAGAATTCCTCTATAAAAAGTGGTAAAACAACTATAAAACAGACCGGTTGACTATGAAATATAATCATGACATCATACTAACAAGAAAAAGGTTAAGCTTCCAACTCGGATGCCTGATATGCATGAAAATGTAAGAGAAGGGTATTCAAATTTTATTTTACCTTAGTCGACTATCTTGCTGATACAATCAACTCCTACTGCAGTTTGATAATTAAAGAATATAAAAACAGTGCAAAAAGGGAGATGTACAAATGATATTTTTATATTAGTTGAAGATCAAAATAAGCCTCAATTTAGTCCCCTTGGTTTGCAAGAGGGTTCCACTATTTTCCTCTATCCTCTACTAAGTGTTAAATAAATCAGTGTTACAAATGTTACACAAATAATTAGTCTAGTCAAGAACTCCATCCTTCAATACTAATCTTATAAAGAGCCTAGCCTAACACTATTGAGTCTATTAGTATCTCAGTAAATACATAATAACATATTGATCTTGATATGAGAGCATCGTATACAAAACCTACTGAGTCTATTAGGATCTCAACCAACACATAAAGATCTTACTAAGTCTATATAACTCATTTAGAGTTTAATGAATATTGAGTCTCTTAGGAACTGAGTAAGTAATTCAATTTTGTATGCCATGCATCATTTGAGTTTTTTTCCCTCTTTTGTGTTATGTCTATACTAGTATAGACTATGTAATACAATTCATAATTAAAGTTAAGAAACAAAAAAAGATAGTTTTGAGGACTTATAAAGCACTCTTTAAGACTAGTCCCTTATTTTTATATGAGAACTAGCTGTTAAAACCCTGGGGCGTTGATACTTGGAAAGATCTAAGATGGTAGTCTATTTTCATTAATAAGGGAAATTCATATTGATGACTCTTTTATTTATTATTATTATAGTTTGATCCATTGGTTGTAGAAAGAGTAATTATTTTTAAGTCATTTGAACCATCTGAAAGTATCATGAATGCATTCTTTAAGAAGATAATCATTTGGAAAATGGAAGCAATATATAGTCATCGGTATCCAAGATACACTACTCTTCATGTTAGCTAGTGTCATGCCCCGTAATCACCCCTAGGCGAGACCGACATACTCAATCACTAGATCACCCTAGCAACCTTGGAAGAATCACTTGTCCCATGCTTGTCTTTATAACTCATACAAAGTGGAAGAAATGTTATATCACGAAAATACAAGAACAATACTTAACCTCACATATGTCAAGAGATATATGAATAACTAATGAAATACTTGATAGCCAAGTCTTACACAATTGATATTTGAAATCCACTAACAAGATGAATACTGAAAATATTTCTTCAACAATGCTCCAAGCTATCCAAAAACTACTAGAAATACCATTTCAAAGTCTAAGCTCCAAATCAAGGAAAAATAATAATCACTCTAGATTGCCCCCGAACTATGTGGCAACTCACCACTCCTCTTTAACCCTTCTAGGAAAGAGGGTCAAAGTCGAACCTACATGAGTGAAAGCCATGTCGTGAAATAAAGTATGTGATTTGTAAATTTTCATATACTGAGCATGTGAGAAGGTTAGTGCAATATGTTATATCAACAAATAAGAATTTGTATATGCAATGCATGAACATATAACACAACCTCCATTGCTACTAGCTGACCCAAATAAGTAAAATAAATGCATAGGACAATAATAAAATAAAATTCTTCTCTTAGTTCTTTTACCCTTAAATCATTCTTTTCTTACACTATTGACCTGAATGACATTAAGCAGAACAAACTGTCTAACAGACCAAATAACTGACCTAGGATGTTCTA
>JBDJHY010165391.1:0-12484 GCA_039654485.1 Withania somnifera | reverse complement strand
ATACTTCTTGATCTCTGTTATTTACTATTGTTATTTTAGCTATGTGCTCAGTGGGTCTTTGAAACCTACTGAGTACAAGTTGCTTCGGCGGCTTGTACTCATACTACACTTGCACTTGTGCAGATCCGAGTACAGGTCCTCGTTCGTGACTCAGCTCGCTGATCGTTTGTTCCTCCTCGGTTCAGAGTTTCAGGGTGAGCTTGGCGTGCAACTTGATCTTGTTCCTCTTCATCTTTATATTTTGATTATCTCCATTGTATTTTGAAGACCTTTGGATATTGTATATTTTCTACTGTTATTGTTCTATACTAGTGGTTCGTTTGACATTGACGTCGGGTCTTGGGTGTATTCTAAAATTCTTATTATCATTACTAATTCTTTTCATATTCTTCTGCTTTAATTGTAGTAGTCCTCCGTTTCAGCTACGAACTAGGGGGTTTGGTTCTCCTACTGGTGGTATAGTAGGCGCCATCATGACCCCAGAAAGCAGATCGTGACATTTACCCTTGGCACCAATAATTATCCTTTAACTAATTAATACTGGGACTTGAGACCAACTCTATTCGGCAGTGAGTTCAGACGCTGGCACTTGAATCCGTCATCTACGGTAGTGAGTACTTCTTTTCAAAACTATCACATACACTTATTTGGAGGATTATTGATACAATTTCCTTGAGGACTTTGGTCATACTATGATATCGAGGAGTTGAACGCCATGATTTGCTGATACTACGGCTTACTTAGACTATTGATATGAGGCATTGGATGCTAGATTTTTATACCCTTTGAGGCTTATGGAATGGGATGAAAGATTACAATAATGTTAGAGATTGTACGTAGTGGCAAACCCTTATATATCTTGTCTTCATACCACGATGATACGAAGGGGTTTGTAGGGTAGAGTAGAGATATATCAAGAACACTTAGGGTAGTCTTCCATGGATTCTTCTTGCTGGGCCTATGGGTACTGGAGAAGAAACATACATATGACTAATTAATTCATGGCGTGTATTTACTTTCTTGCAGTTGTTTTCTTCAATGTACCCTGATAGTATGTGGATGCCTACGGGTGAGCATGTTTTCTATTTATGTTGTGCATATTTCTGGGGAACTTAACAATGTTTATATGCATTACCATGTACTATTACTATTGCTTAGTTGTTCTCATTATTTAGTTGATTGTTGGTGTTATTTGGGATATTATGTGTTATTTATTGTTCATTTATTCATCCCTTACTTGAGGTTACCAGTATACCATCCATGTTCCTTTTCTGTCTTCATTTGACTCTTGATTACTTATTTTTATTATTCACATATACTACTACAACGACTTCGAGTACATCTTCCTTCATTGCCTAAAATCCTATTATATGATTAGCTAGCATAACATGTTCTACTTATTTCTTGATCCCTATAAGAGTAGCTAGTTTCCATGATGTATTATTTGATTTTGTGACCCAATTTATTCCCTTTCCTCTTTTATTAATACTATGTGCCTAGTGGGCCCTCAAAGCCTACTAGGTATGGGCTGCTTCGATAGCTTATGCTCATACTACACTTGCCCATGTGCAGATCCAAGTACAGGTGCCCAATCGTGGTTCAAATATGTTGTTCGTGCAGATTCCACCAATTTCAAGAGACTCAGAATGAGCTTGGCATCCAACCTTTCCTGCTTCTCTTCAGCATTGAGTGTGATCTCCATGTATTTTTAGAGATACATTTGTATTAGACTTTTTATTCCTTGTTCTATACTTAGAGGTTTGTATTACACTGATACCGGGTTTTGGGAATTGTTTTTTTTTTTTAACTTTTCCTTTATTTTTATATCATGTATTCTACTTGGGCTTTCTATTTTTAATGTAGTAATCCTCTGCTTCGACTTCGGCTACAAGGTTGGTTCTTCTACTAGGTTATAATAGGTTCCATCATGATCTAAGAAATAGGGTCATGATAAATTGGTATCAGAGCCCTAGGTTTGTCGGTGTCAGTGTATAGAACCAATGCTAGTAAAGTCCTACGGATCAGTGCAAAGACGTTCATAACTTGTCTTCAGGAGACTATGGTTACATTTAGGAAATAACTCCTCCTATTTGATTCTAATGCATATGATTTTTCCCTTGATGATTCCCCAAAATCATATTCATTCGCATTTATTTTTCCACAGATGTACATTTAAGTTTTTAGTGAGCTAGGGAGAGCATGCTATACTAGTAGCTAGGACTTCTGTGAGGGGCCGAGACTAAAACTGAGTAAATGGCGAAGGACGTGCTAGAGTCATCACAACATCTAGAGCTCTAAGTGGAAGTAGAGGTCCAGTTCCGGCCACAAAATAGCGGCCGTCGGATATTCCATTACAACACCGAATGGACTTGGGATCAACTTCGATGCCGATTGGATTTTCGGCCATGCTAGTTCTACAGAGATTGTTGCTTGAGATTTCAGGCGTATTTAGGGGAGGAGAATCAATGAAAGTATCTCCTAATATGGGTAATAGTTCACCGGGGTAGAGAGAATTTAGGTGCTTGCAGCAGGGTCAGATGTCCGTCATTGAGTATGAGGTTCGATTTTATGAACTGGTTAAGCACACTGCTATAGTTCTCCCTACTGAATGGGATAGAGCTAGAGATTTACAGATGATTTGATTTTGCCTCTTCGGCTGGCAGTGGAGCCCTTGATAATGACCGACTATTCCTTTTTCTTAGGTGTTGTCCCGCGTAAAGTTTATGTAGGGATTTTGTCGGGAGGCCTATAGAGTGAATGGTCAAGGTATTGGGTCTTCCAGTTATGGTGGACAACCGGGTGATGATCATGGTTCTTGTAAGAGTAAGCTATCAGGGTCATGTTTTTAGTGTGACATCATGGGTCATTATGCTAGATGTTACCCCTAGGGGGGCAGTTTTCAGCCTGCTTTGTATCTTGTTCAGTCAGTTGGTTCTTATGATACCTTGTCATGGGATTCAGCTTAGACAACATTGTTTGTATCTTAAGCTTTATCACCACCAATTCAGGTGGCATCTCCAGTAATTCACACTATGCACAAATTTTAGTTGAGGTTCAACCAGATGTTAGGGCTCAAATTTTTAAGCAGATTGCAGGTAGTATTCCTCCTATGACTCTATGCTAGGATGCCTTTGTTTTTACGAGGAGAATCCTTCGTTATCTTAATCAATTAAGGATGTGCTTTAAATATGCTAGTTCTAGACATTATTCCAGGGATTGTCCCTATGAACTGATTTTCTTTAAGTGTGGAGTTGTAGGTCACTGTGGTAGAGAGTGCCCCCAGCATGGGGTGGTTCATTCTTTAGTTTTGGATGCTCGTGAGTCAGTGTTTCCACTAGTTAGAGGTATTTCTCATGGAGGGGGGGATGCCTAGGTAATGCTCAGTATGGTCAGGCAGGTGGTTGGGGTCGGTGTCTAGTTAATCATGGACAGGCTACGCCTATTGTTATCTTGACTACAATAGAGGCAGAGGCAGAGGAAGAGGCAGAGGAAGAGGCAGAGGCAATGATCTCAGGTTTGATTTCACCTTGCTGTTATCCAATTTGTTTTTTATTCGATTGATTTTGGTAACCCTTTGGTCTTAGTAATTCTTTAGCCTTGGTGATTCTTGTTGCCTATCTGCTTATTTTATTTACCCCTATGTCATAATATTGGCTAATATGCCATGGATTGGTAGACATTTCTTGTTGCTTTATAACTTGGTTCTTTTAGTAGTGGATTTGGATGCTAGACCCGATTGGGTAGCTAACTGATAGGATTGACCTTTGTTATAGAAAGTTGATGCTAGACCTAGTTTTGTTTCATTGAGGGGGGGTTTATTGGTAGCTGAGTTATTTTGTGGGTAGTAGTATTGCATCTCCTGGTATGGGTAGGTTACCTTCGTTCTCTATTTAGTTCTCAGTGTTTGCACCATAATTACAGTGCTGACCATACTTGGTAGGTCCTCGACTGCATGTTTGTTCCATGTCATAGTGATTACTTTTTTCGGCCCACCTATCCACCCACCTGAGCATGATTCATTATTATTTGTCGAGTTTGAGCAGTGTCTCAATCTTGTTCTCATTTATTTCAATAGTTATAGCCGTTTTAACCGAGTTTCCTTCATTTGGATAGTTTTATATTCATGGTGTCGTTGTAGAGTTTTGATGGATAATATGTCGATGTGTTCTTCTTGTAGATGGGTTGCTTCCTTAGTAGTCGATGGGGACTTTGGTTCCTAAGTTAGACTGTTCACTGATAAAAAGGTCTTATAGAAGCTAGTGTCTGTGTTCTGATGGGTGCAAGTTAGCGGCGGTTCAACTTTGTAGTTTCTATATGGAAACTAGTAGTTAGTATTGAACAGGGTTTCGATGTGATAAGGGTTGTACGGTTGTGTAATGCTACAATAGAATGATATTGCTATCAATCCTTATAAACTAAATAAATGAATTATTCATCCAAATTTTAGTTTGAAACTAAAATAGCATATCCAAAATTGGGATTTCTCTCATAATGGATGGTTGCTTATGCTTTGTTCCTAGAAACTTTTAGAGTCAAAGTTCTTTTGCTTCATATTTCAAAATTTTCTCATCCTTGGTAAGCTTTCTTTATAGGAGGTTGGTTTGCACAATATGCCTGTGTCTGTGCATCGATTTTTAAGGGTTCATGCTAGGTTTGGTTTTGTTGCTATTCATTAATAGTAATGTAATGACCCTCATGGTCATTTATGAGAAATACATGATATTTTGCATTCTAGAGCATTTTAGTAGCTGCTCTAAGTCATTTATGACTTGTTGGGACTGATAGTTCAGTTCCCTGGCATCTTGGTTGAGAAATATCTCAAATTTCCTATTTTAGAGCCTAAAACTAAGTACTCGTTAACCAAAGTTAACTTTTCTTCAAGATGGGCTCGAGATTAAATTTCAATAGTTTGTTAGCTCTGGAATGCCAAAAAATGTAAGATTGACCTTAAGTTCATCTTTTAGAGTTTTCATTTATGATTTGTGCTTATTTATGATTTTAGTCAAGTTTAGACCTAATTTGGAGATTGGGTGGCATTTTGATGTTTAGAGTGTCGGATCGGAACTCTGATGCTTCCATCAGTTCTAGAATGGTGAATTTGGGCTAGTAAGAGTGTTGGTGTTTCTGTTGGAGCTCTTGGTCTTATTTTGAATACTTTGATGGAGTAGTGCATTTTTGGATATTCTTGGTTTTAGGAGTCATTTTACTTAAACGACATAGGGTAGCCATTTTGATGATTCTATTAGATCTAAAATGTCGTTTTCATGTAGTTTACATATTTGGGTTTTTGAAATTAGACTCATTATGCTCATTCTAGACCCCTAGAGTTCTAGAATTCAACTGTAGTGAAATTGCAGGCATAGACTACCCCTGCGAAGGGGAGGCCGCACTTGCAGGGTCATCCTTGCGACAAAGGTGCCGCCCCAGTGACCATTTCACCTGCTATGGTTGATCTCTATAGAAATATTGCCTTAGTGACTCAAGTAGTCGCCTCAATAAAGGAGATCGTAGGGCATAAGGTTACACTACGACCCTTTTTCCACCCCTGCGACTCTTCTTTCTGCCCCAGGGACATTTCCAGTAATTATAAATAGCCATAACCCCTTCAGCTATTCTGTTTAGCAAATTAGACTCTTGTCTTTTCTATCAAATTCTAAAGTAAAAACTTGAGGAAAACTCAACTAATCTTGAAGATAAATTTCCTAATGATCCTTTGCATCTTCGCTATTTCTGGTAAGTTCATTCTCTTTAGTTTTCGTCAATTTAGGGTTTCCCTCATTGATACCTAAAATAATAAAAAGGAGTAATTTCAGATTATATTTGAGGTAATGATTAGATTCTTATTCGATGAATCATAACAATCCTTAGTCATCGTTTCTTTGCCAAATTTCCCCGTTCAAAGTCGTAAAGCATGCAAACTTGAACTCTATTAATAGAATCTATCTCGGGCTGATTTGAAGCTCTTCCCTTGCTTGAATTGTGCTCAATTTGGAGCACGGGTTCCTGGTAGTGTTGGAAACCCCATGGAAATGTTCAATTTTAGTTACAACAAATAGGCCCCACAGGCCCACTTTAGGCCCAGTTTGGAACTTAGCATAAATTATACTGTTAGACTCGTGTTGATATATGGAATTCTATATCTCAAGTTTCAGAGAAATTGGAGTTCGTTTGATATTAGTTGGAGTAATATTTGCGAGTTTGTAACGCTTTACCGTTGGACGACAAATAGGATCGATAGGACTATCTCTAGGTTTATAGCTTTAATAATATTACTAAATAGAATTCGTGGGTTGGGTAGCTAGGTTTTTATTGTAACCTTGTACCATTCCTTCGTCCACTTACTTATTTGATATATATTTTGGCATTCGGATTTGTATGGTGATCTTTGGAATTCATTTATTTCTCTCAGGGGTGGCTTGCTTTGGTTCCTGTGACTTAGAAGTTGTTTGGTGATACCTGCAGGGCATAGGTAGCTATTGTCTCATGTGTGTGTGTGTATATATATATATATACACTTGCTAATGTGATGTGAATTTATTATATGAGTGGTTGGGTCATTGACTCCGATGAAAGTGCATTGGGGTTGGTCCAGTATCACCATATGATTATTGAGCCGTGGAGGCTAGAGACATTTTAGTAATAATGATAGATAATGATATAAATTAATAAATTGGAATATTCTAATAAATATATAAGTAAATGACATTTTAATTATTTTTAGACTCAGAATTGTATCTAACACGCGATAATACTACTTCACTTATTTTAGCCCAGGCTTTATACCCTAATATTGGGAAATATCATTTGACTAATAATGTATGGACTTAAGTCTAACTTTGTTCGGTAGTGAATACAACAGCTGTCACTTTAGTCCGTCTTTGTATGGCGGTGAGTATATATTTTTGTATCACACTTATAAGTTGTAGAGATTTGATGATACATATTCTATTGAGGATATTGGTGATACCATTATATGGAGGCATTGGATGCCCATGAATTACCAATTACGGTTTGACGATATCATTGTTATGAGGCATTGGACGCCAGACTGTGAGACTCTTGAGGCTATGTGATTTGGGATGTGAGATTATGATAACATTAGAGATTGTACGTGGTGATACTCCTCTATGGACCTTGCCTTAGGGCTTTGGCGATACGGGGGAAGGGAAGAGAGGGTATAGGATAGAGTAGAGATATATTAGGAACACTTAAGGTATCCTTTCATGGATTCTGCCTACTGGACCTACGGTTACTGGAGGATAAACATATGTAGGACTAGTTACTTCATTATATGTATGTACTTTTCTACACTTGTTTTCTTCAGTGTACCCCTAGTAGTATCGTGATGCCTATGATTTATTGTATTTCTGTGTACATTGTGCTTCTAACTGGGGGACTTGACAATGTTTACATGCATTACTTTAGTACTGTTATTACTGCTTAGATGTTCTCATTAGTTACTTGATATTTTGTGTTATATGGGATATTATGTGTTATATTATTATTCATTCATTCATCCGTTACTTGAGGTTACCAGTATACTGTCCATGTTCACTTCCTATCTTTTTTTGACTCTTGATCATTATTGTTATTATTCACATATACTGTTGCAAGGATTTCAGGTACGTCTCCCTTCATTGCTTGAATTCCTAATATTGATTAGCTAGTGATATATGTTTTACTTGTTACTTGATTACTATCTATGTAGCTAGCTTCCATGATGTAGTATTTAACTCTGTGTCCTTATTTATTGCATTTTGTTATTTACTGCTTTTATTATTATTATGTGCCTAGTGGGCCATCAAAGCCTACTGGGTACGGGTTGCGTCGGTAACTTTTACTCATACTAGACATAGCATGTGGAGATCCGAGTACAGGTGCCTGACATTGATTCACAGATTGTTGTTCGTGCACATTGTATTTACTTAAATATACTCAAGGTGAGCTTGGCGTCCAACTTTTCTTACTTTTCTTCATCATTGATTTTGATCTCCATGTATTTTCAGAGATACATTTGTATTAGACATTTAATTCTTTATTCTGTACTTAGAGGATTTGTATTACATTGATACCAGGTTTTAGGCATTGTTGATTCTTTATATTTTGCTTCATTTATATATTATTTATTATACTTGTGCATTTTATCTTTATATAATAGTCCTCTGCTTTGGATTTGGACTAGAGGGTTGATTCTCCTACTGGTGGTATAGTAGGTACCATCATGATCGGAGAAATTGGGTCGTGATAGGTACCCAGTTGTGTTAGTTTTGCTAATGTATATTGAGGTACGTGTGGATATAGTGTGACAGGGATTGGAAATGCTTTGATACGGTACGTTGGATGCCTTCTTTTAGTACAAATCAACAGTGCTTGATTTATGGGTTGGCCTAGTATGGGTAAGGAGAAAGTTTTTGGTGTGTTGTACTTCTAGGTGACAGTGTAATAGGTGATTAGTTGGGACCTCATGGAATATGGTTTCCATTACTTTAGAATGACCGCGTGTTCCTTGAGTTGGGATGTCATTGTTGTTTCTTGACAGTCAGGGTTGATAAGATGACTTTTTGAGTTGAGTAAGATTGTGTTGATGGATGTTCATATGGCCTATTAAGGGAGGGTTTACGATTGTGTTAGAACACGGGGTATGTTTGACATTGAGTAGCAGAGGCTCAGGGTTGATTATTAGCCTTGGCCAAAGGTGTGATCCAGTGTAGACTAGAGGTTTGTGTAGTGTTTGAGTTCGTTCAGTTCTGATAGGAATTATTTCTAGATAAGAAATTGTGGAGTTTTTATTTAGCTATTTGGTATGGAGGAGTCGCGATTTGTGGGAAATTCATAGATTTTGTTCGTGAGATTTAATATGATAGGGATTTTTTATTGAGCATTGCGTGCAATCGCTTATTATGAACTCTACCCCTATTATGAATGTAGGTCAGGTTTAGTCGTGGCTTGGAAAACGGTTATTGCGCATTAAGACTTGGTAGAGTAGTCAGAGTTTTGTTGCTTTTAAGGTATTCATGTTTGTTTGGCTTAATATTTTTTCTCCATTAGGGTATCTTCCCCATAGTTCGAGTACGACGTTGCTATTTTTTGTGAGAATTGGATCAGCGATGCTTGGTTTAAGTTATTATGAATTCATAAAGAGTTGTTGTCTCACTGGGTATGGAAGTATAGTAGGTGTTGTGTAGGTGTTTAGTATGTGTAGCTTGAGTTTGTTTATGAGGGTGTAGACCTTCGATAGTATCATTTGGAGGTGTTGTGACTAGTCTGATTATTGGGGTTGGTCAGAAGTTAGGACGATAGTTTGTACTCAGGAACTTATAGAGTGGGTCCGTTCTTTAGTTTTCGTGTGAAGTTTCTCCCAACTTCATCTCCCCGCATCTTAGCGGTGTGTTGTTGGTAAAATTTTAGGTACTCATTAGAGTAGTGATTGGTTTTGACTTTAGTTTTAGTTTTGAGATAGCTCATGATCCTTTCAGGGTGTTTCGGTTGAAAGTATTGGTATTTGATCTTCAGTAGATTGTATGATTTACGACTGGTGGAGTTGTCATGGATACTTGTGCTGGAGTTTTATCTCCTTGGTTGGAGTCTCTCTCCACTTATCTCCTCTCTGTTATGACTTTCTAGGATGAAAGTCCTTTTACTAGTGGATGTTGTAATGACCCTCATGGTCATTTATGATAAATATGTTTAGTTTTGCATTCTAGAGTGTTTCAATAGCTTCCCCAAGTCATTTATGACTTGCTGGGACCGGTAGTTCGGTTCCTTAGCGACTCGGTTGAGAAATATCTCAAATTACCTGTTTTAGAGCTTAAAACTAAGTATTTGTTGACCAAAGTCAAATTTCCTCCAAGACCAACTCGAAATTTAATTTTGATAGTTCTATTAGCTCTAGAATGCTAAACAAAGTAAAGATTGAACCACATGATCGGAGTTTATGTTTGCAATTTATGATCATATGTGGATTTCAGTTAAGTTTAAGGCCTAATTTGGAGCTTGGGTGGTATTTTTATGTTTGGAGTGTCAGATCAAAATTCTGAGGCTTCATCAGCTCCAAAATGGTGATTTTAGTCTAGTTTCAACTTTTGTACGCTTCCAAGGTGTTCGTGCTAGATTTGAGTATGTTGGTGGAAAGTTGAAAATTTACTCATTTTGACTAGATCTTGGTTGGGGCTCGTTTTCGCTCAGATGACCTTTGATGTTAATTTTGCCAATTCCTTGAGTTCAAAATGTGTTTTTTCACATATAATAAATATTTGGTTTTCCAAAATTGGACTCCGTTTCAATTCTGAACCCTCAGTAGAAATTTTAGCAAATTACTATTTTGCTGCTGCAGGCCTTGACTCGATTAATCGGTCAATATGCCGATTTATCGGTAGGGGAAGATAAATCAGACATTTTTCCAATAAATCAATGGGCCGATAAATCAGACAAAATGATCGATAAATTAGCAGGTACCGATAAATCGACCATTTTTTTGATAAATCGGTGCTAATCAATTACCAGGGGTGCTGATTTATCTGCACTTTGATTCGATAAATCGGTACCTGAGGGGTTATTTCTTCAGATTCAAGCCAGTTTTTGGGTATTATTTTATTATCCTTTCCCCTAGTTTTCTCTCTACTTTTGGTACAATTTCCTTGGAAACTTCCACAAACTCCATAGAAAAGTTCCTCAAAGATCTCATACGTCATCCTCACCTCCGGTAAGTAATTTCATCCTTCAAATTCCATGAAAGTTAGAGTTTTTCCTCCATTGATGCCCTGGTCATGATTTCTTGACTTCATAAATTATATCTGAGGTTGTTGAGTAAATTATTGTTCATTGGGGTTATTTGACTTTGTAGTAACCTTTCCCTTTCAAGTTCATAGTATAAATCCATAAAGATCTAATCTTTAGCCTCTTTAATACTCAATCTTCTTTGGGATGTTCAAGGGTCTTCCCTTACTCGAATTGTGCTCAATTTTGGAGCATGGATTCCTAGTAACATTAGCAACCCTGTGGTAAAGCTTATTATTAGTTCCGACAAGCGAGCCCCACAAGTCTATTTTAGGCATAATTTTAGGCCTAGTCTAGAACTTAGCATAATTTATACAGTTGGACTCGTATCTATACGTGGAATACTAATTTTCAAGTTTCAGATCAATTGGAGTTCTTTTGATATGGGTCGGAGTAACCTTTACGAGTTTGCAGCGCTTTATCGTCTGACGACAGGTATGCTCCATGGGGATATCTCTAGGTTTATAGTTTTAATAATTATACTAAATAGCATTCGTGGGTTGGGTAGTTAGGTTTTTATATTAACCTTGTACTGTTCCTTTATCCACTTCCTCGTGTGTTATATATATGTTGGCATCCAAATTTGTGTGGTGCCTATGACTTATGAGTTGTCCAGTGATACTTATGCTGGCATAGGTAGTTATTATTCTATGATTATATATATACTTGCTAATGTGATGTTCATTCATTATACAAGAGGTTGGGCCTTTGGCTCCGTTGAGAGTGCATTAGAGTTGGGCCAGTATCATCGTATAGTTATTGAGTTGTGGAGGCTAGGGACAAATTTTAGTAATAATGAAGGAAAATGTTATAAATTAAAAAATTGGAATATTTTTATAATAACATAAGTGAGTGGCCTTTTAACTGTCTTAGACTCAACGTTGTATCGAGCACCTGGTAATACTATTTCTACTCATTTTATTCCAGGCTTTACCCCCTAGCACCAAAAATTATCATTTTACTAATTAATGTTGGGACTTAAGACCGACTCTGTTGGTAGTAGTACAGTCGCTGGCACTTGAGTCCATTGTTGTACGGCAGTGGGTATAACTTTTTAAAACTATCATATACACTGGTTTGGAAGATTATTGATATAGTTCCCTTGAGGGCTTTGGTGATAATATGATATCGAGGCATTAAACGGTATGACTTATCAATGCTACGGCTTACTAAGACTATTGGTATGAGGTATTGAATGCCAAATTTTTGTACCCTCTGAGGCTTATGGATGGGATGTGAGATTACGATGATGTTAAAGATTGTACACGGTGACACACCTCCATGGACCATGCCTCTGGGCTATGGAGATACTAAGGGGTCCTGGTATATGACAGAGTAGAGATATACGAGGGAACATTTAGGGTAGCTTTCCATGGATTCTTCCTGCTGGGCCTACGGGCACCGAAGGAGAAACATACACATGATTGGTTACTTCATGGCTTGTATTTTTACATTTCTGCACTTATTTTCTTTAGTGTACCCTTAGTAGTATATGGATGCTTACGGGGAGCCTGTTTTCTATGTATGTTGTGCTTCTTTCTAGGGAAATTGATGGCATTTATATGCATTACTATAGTACTTTTATTATTGCTTATCTGTTCTCATTGGTTACATGATAGTTCGTGTTATGTAGGATATTGTGCGTCATATTATTGTTCATTCACTCATCCCTTACTTGAGTTTAACGGTATACTGACCATGTTTATCT
>JBDJHY010165371.1:0-12485 GCA_039654485.1 Withania somnifera | reverse complement strand
CGAACCACTATAAAATCTTTGTGTTCCTTCTTCTCATCTATCTCCTCCTACCCATTCCGGAAAAAGTTCCAAATAAAATACACCCACTATTCAACCCCCCCCCCTTCTAGTGTGTGTCATACGCCTTACACTCAGGTGTCTGACCCTCACAATAAATAATAACCCCACTAAGTTACCTAACCCTGTCTATTTGGGAACCTCCACTAGTTGAACTGGGGTTGTCGTAACTGATCTCTCATACAACTCTATGACTGCCTAACACATCTCATCTAACTCACCTCGTGAATCATCCTTTATCCATTTGTCAAATGCATCTAGCCTGCTATGCATATCATGTATTCAGGCATTGTTGCCCTTCTTAATCTATTATTGTATCCATGGCTCTATCCGGCTCATAACTTGTGTAATCTATTTCTCGAGCATAATCTACCTTTGTACCATCTGCTGGAAAGTCTCATGTGTAATGTAAACCATGGATGATTCAGAAGTAAACTGTAAAGGTGGAGATCTAGTAGAGGATAAAAGACTAGATGTCGGAATTTAGGAATTAATAGTTATCGAAGGCGTGTTTACTAGACAATCATTTCCAGCAGTCGGACCCTTTGAACTAGGAGCCTCTGCATGTGCATCTGTATGCTAAGTCTAAAATTAGGCCCTCCTATTATCCTTGTTGGAGAAAGAGCAACGAGAAGTAAATTTTCCACTCTAGTCCGAGCTACAAATATTAGTCGTATCTCTAGTCAATGCTATCTTAGACATCTCGGTGACCTCTCTTATCGAATTAATCATGGGCAGCACAGGAATGCCGAAATCAACACACAACTGATGAATCAAACATGGGAAGAGGAAACTGGTGTTCTATAGGAGGGCTCTCTCTCTCTTCTCCTCCGCAATAAGTTAGGGTATGTTTATATTTTACCTCAATATCATAATAGACACTATAACAGTGTGGTACGGAGTAAATATTTTATCATTACTCATAGGGTGTATCCGAAACCGTACGAATTACCCACAAGTACTTAGCAAGGAATTTCAATGAGGCCTTCGTGATGTATGCTCTGGTGTTAACCCATAAGGAACCCTCTCCCTGCTTAGCAATCACACGAGCAATCTAAACTAGAAAATCCCTCTTCTAAACCAGATCTCTCATCTGCGACATACTCTTAGCAATCCGAACCTTCACATCATATTTTACACAATTTATTAGAGCCTCTTACTCAGGACAATACAAGAACCTCAAAATGGTACATTTCGAAATGTCAACCGACCGGACATGCACAAGACACATCTGAATAGGAGGTAAATCATTCAATTCCTTCCTGTTAGTGGCTGAAATTAATGAGCATTGTTGCATAGGAAGTATAAAATTCCTTAAACAAGTTCAAGCTATACTGACCCGGTGCCCTCGTCATCCATGACAGCTGATAGTTCTCAAACATAGCTTTCAACTTAGATAGCATATCAATATTAGACGAAGACAGGCTAGGCTACCCAAATATAACTCGGTATGGGCATCCATTCAGTGCGGAAGCCTTTAAGTTTTGAATAAATATACCCCGCATACCAGGGACCACCTTCTCTCACTGCGCCTCTCTGTAACCCATTGCTCTACTAGCTGTTATTCATCCTTAGGAGTAGGTGAGATCGAACTCTCATCCCGACTCATTAGCAAAATCTCTATATTTATCACCATCATCTTTAAATTTCTCAGATTGCTCTTCGAAATTCAAATTTTATGATGCAACTTCATCATCACCGGGTTCTAAAGAGTCACCCTCCTTATCGGACTAGGAGGTCGGAGATTGGGCTTCAACATGTTTTTGTGTATACAACTTTGTTTGATGAGGTTGTAACCCTGACTTTAGTGAAAAATATACTTTCTCGGACCCACTAGGAACATCCTCAACATGTACATCACCAGGTTTATCCACTAATAAATATTGGGATCTATGTGCTTGCTTGCCACCTCACTTTGGTATTTGTTTTGTGGCATAGTACTCGTGGAGTCAAAGTTACTATACAACTCGAGGAATGAAAACAAAAAATAAAATTGGAACCTAAAATAATGATAAAAGAATTAAGAACCAAAAAAAGAAAATTAAAATCAAACTGGTAACTAGTTACATAAGTGAAGGTAAAATAGTATGACATGAGGTACGAGTCGTGGAAGAGTAAACCATGACTTGTGGTGGGAGTGGTGGTATGTAATCAGAAGATACAGTTGGAAGACCAGTCAATACGAAGCTAACTATGACCCGTGATGTAACACACCACGAGTTGCAGTAGGACTCGTACACACATCACAGAAAAATAGATTAACAGTTCAATTAGTACGAATATAACTACGACTTGTGAAGTAGCAAACCACAAGTCATGGTAGGACTCGTCCAATCATCACAATAGTTTGACACTTCAGTCCAATCAGTACGACTGACTGTACGAGTCATACTATACAATAGTACAAGTCATACAATCTTTCATACCTATGGAACTAGGCATCATCCTTTGGGATAAGAATCGTGATTAACTCAACGACTCATGATGTGTGATACCACGTGTCATGGGCTCAATCGTGATCCTTTTCCTATTAATTTAGTCCATATATTATTATCCTAACTTGGTAATTTCGCCCGATGTTGGGTTTATGACCCTTTAAACTATTTTCAGAGGGTGTAAACTCTAATATCAAGTGAAATCGTCGAGTTACATTTGCATAGTTCATCCAAAAATACAAGTATGATCATCAGAGTTGGCATAAAAATACAAACCGTCTTGTCAATCAAGTAATTATACAAGCTGACTACTTATATTTCAGCTGAATCTTATTACAATTAAAATTTAGAGTTTGGCGGCAAAAAGACACTCAAAGTACAATAAGTCTGTAATGCCCGCAGCCTCAGAGGGTAAATGAACCGGAAAACATAGTTATCTTGCAACTTAGTGCTTAGTATCATAGTTTACATCAAGCACATCTAAAATCAACAACGTATTCACACCCACAATTTATTATAATCGATAATATTCTAAGAACCCTACACCCCTAGGCATAAAAACTCTAGTTTATACTGCTACTCAGTCAAGTAAATAACCTTAATTTACTAGAACTACAAGAACTAACTTGCTATATGATGAAGACAACAATGAATGAATGCAAAGTTGAATCAACAACAAATAAACCCATTGGTTCGGACTTCATCTAGAGTGAGATGACGAGAATGAATAGATGGAAAATGTGATATAAATGGAAAAAGATTGTGGGTGGCTATGATTAAGGAGAAATGGTTAGGAGGAAGTAATAGAGGGAGTTATGCCTTTTGATTTATTTTCTTTATGTTTGAGTGTAGGATTTGGGACCCAAAATAATCGGGTATAGAAACTCTGGAACTTATTTGGGGGATATAAAATAGAACTGGGTTAGGTCGGTAATATTTTTATAACTGAGCCGCTCATGTCCCCAAGAGAAGGACCACGACTCATGGTCTTGAACTCCACGAGTCGTGGTATGCATGAACACTTAGAGGGATTCTAATAACTTATGTGGGCCACGACTTGTCAACCACGAGTCGTGATATGTAATAGTATGACTCATGGCAGGGTGGAATCTGGTTGGCCTTTGGCTCCTTGGTCTCCATGACTATACAGTACGACTCGTGGGGTGCAT
Organism: Withania somnifera; assembly: GCA_039654485.1. NCBI lineage: Eukaryota > Viridiplantae > Streptophyta > Magnoliopsida > Solanales > Solanaceae > Withania > Withania somnifera. The sequence continues at coordinate 8,824 of JBDJHY010165371.1, read as the reverse complement.
CTCATAGGGTCATACTGCAAGATCGTGGGACTTTAATTGAAACTAGTTTCTTAAGGGTCACCACCATGATTGGAACCATGAGTCATGGAATTGCATTCCACAAATCGTGGGACGAATCATGGAGTGGAACCTTCACTTCCACCTTTTTATCTGATAACCACGACAAGGACCACTATTTGTAGAGTGATACTATAGGACTCGTGTTGTCGACTCGTGTTCTTTCACTTGCCAAAAAGTTGGCAAAATTAGCAAACCATGGTGTCACCTCATATGAAGGAGTTAACAACTGATTGTCTGGGAATGTGTCATCAACATCAAGCTCCTTAACTACTTTCTCTTCCTTCTTAAGTTTGTAAAGATGATATGCTACCTAATTGTTAGTTCCTTTATGATTTATCACCTTAAAATCAAACTCTTTTAACAATAAAATCCACCTAATCAATTTGGGCTTCGTATCTTTCTTCGACATAAAGTATCCATAACATAGTGGTCTGTGTGGAATACAACTTTGGTACTCAACAAGTAGGAGTTGAGTTTTTCAAATGCAAACACAATGACCAACAACTTTTACTCTATAACAGTATAGTTCTTCTGTGTTGGGTTAAGTGTTTTGATAGCATAGTAGATCTAATGAAAGATTTTCTCATGCCTATAGACTAGGACTTCTCCAAGCGCCAAACCACTGGCATCACACATAACCTCAAATGGCTGAGTCCAACCTTGAGGAACAATAATAAGTGTAGAAACTAGCTTATCCTTCAGACACTCAAAGGCTTTGAGACACGTATCATCAAATACGAACTTCATATCTTTCTCAAGTAGTTTACATAGAGTTTTTGCAATTTTAAAAATATCCTTGATAAATCTCCTATAAAACCCTGTATGCCATAAAAAAACTCTGAATGCCCTTTATATAAACCAGTGGGGGTAACTTCGTGATCACCTCTATCTTAGCTCGATCAACCTTAATAGCTCTAACTAAAATTTTATGCCCAAGGACAATACCTTCTTTCATCATGAAGTGAAATTTCTCCCAATTTAGCACCAGGTTTGTCTCCTCACATCTCTATAAAACTTGAGCTAGATGCTCCAAACACGAGCCGGATGAGTCACCCACCACAGAAAAGTCATCCATGAAATCCTCAATAGTATCCTCGTCCATATCACAAAAATAGCTATCATACACCTCTAAAATATATCCGGAGCATTACAAAACCCAAAGGGCATACAATAGAAAGCAAAAGTACCACAAGGGCAGGTAAAAATTATCTTCTCTTGGTCCTCTAGGGCAACAGAGATCTGACTATACCCAAAGTAACTATCAAGAAAATAATACCACCCTCTGCCTGTAAGTCTATCCAACATCTGATCTATTACGACAAAGGGAAACGGTCCTTCTATATCTATACATTCAGCTTTCTATAATCCATACATATCCTCCCGCCTGTGATATGTCTCACTGGAACTAACTCATTTTTATCATTAGAAACCACCGTGATTCCACCTTTTCTGAAACACATATTGCACTAGATTCACCCACTTACTATTATTGATTGGGTAAACCATTACTATCTCAAACCACTTTATTATCTCTTTTTTCATCACCTCTTGTATAGGTGGATTAAGCTTGCACTGATGCTTGATGTTGGGAATGTAATCTGGCTTCAACTATATCTTATGAGTGCAAATACTGGGAGAATTCCCGATAGTATCTATGATAGTCCATCCAATAACTCACTTCAATCTTCTCAACACAGATAGAAAAGCCTAAGTTTGAGGCTCCAATAAATCAACAACATGATGACCGACAAAGTGTTTTTGGTTCCCAAGAAAGCATACTTCAAGTGAAGGAAGAGCCTTAAGATCTAGAATAGGTGGTTCTTCAACATACGACTTGGTATGGGGAGTTTCTCAATTATTCAAATCAAGATCCATCTTCCTCGGCGGGTAAGAATAACTTATCATACCATATTGTGCTTGCTCTACCTCTTCATTATTTACAAGCTGAGAGTATTAACTACAAAGTGTCAAATTGAGATTTTGATGAAGAGTGTTAACCAACCATGATTTTAGAAGATGTTTGGGCTAGTTTGTTCCATTGAGGATGTTCCACTAGTCTAGAGTGTGAGTGTTGTAGTTTTAATTATGGTTCAATTAAGGGTGTTCTATTAAGTCAAGAGTGTTGAGTGTTGATGTAAAATTTAATCGGAGAAGTATTAGCACTGATGTGGGCTTTGAGGTTCCCAACACCCATAAACTGCACATCCAATGTAGGGTATTATTTTGGTATTGCTCAGTTGTACCTAGAGTGCCTAGTTGGATCCACTAGAAAGAGTGTCTCATCTAGTGGTGGATTATGAAAGTCCCTACACACAGGGTAATACGTGACCTTCATCGATTTTTACCTTGAGGAATGTCGATTTTATGTTGTAAAAGGAAGAAAGTGAAAGCTTATTTTTAACTAAATATTTATCTTTTGTTAAAAACTAAAATCTTAAGTTGTTTTAGCTGAATTTACTTGCGATATGAGCTTTTTAACTCTTTTCATTATAAATTGCTAAATTGCTTATTTGAGTTAGAGATGAAATTGAAATTTACTATTCATGCAATGTATAGTATGTATCATTATACTGTATAGCATATTTTATATCTGCTCACTTACTCAGTATATGTTTTCTATGCTTATCTACTCTTACTGCATGTGTTAACCCCATGCATATACTGCCAACTATCTAGACGTTCGAGGTTGACATTGCTTGCATTCCCAAGAGATAGAAGGCCGGTAAGTCCTCAATTGGAATATTGATTTTGCTGATCTAGAGCTTGGACTTTAGGTTTATTATTTATTATTTCATTTATTAGAGACTATCTAGTAAACTCATGTGCTAAAAGTCCTTTATTTAGCTAGTAGAGACTTTCAAAATGAGGTGTATGGCTTGAGACTCGAGTTATCTATTATTTATTGGAGATTATTGTGAGGATTCCATTACACTTCTATTATTTGTTGATATTGCTTGCGCAGAGTGATGTGAGTAGATCTATGCATGATCGAAGTGGTTCTTCCAAGGTTTCTAGGGCAACTTAGTGGTACGGATTCTAGTCATGCCCTGGGACATCCTATCAGCTAGGAAGTTACCAGGTCTTTGTGTGATTTGTGGAGAAAGAACAGGGGAGCCGGAGTTGTTCCACTATCTTGGGAGAAGTTTAAGACTACATTCATGGGATGATTATTTTTTAGAGAGAAGAGGAAAGAGTGACTGAGTGAGCATGAAGTTCACTAAGTTATCAAGGTATGATTCAGAGATGATTGTTGATATGTATACTAGGATAGATATATTTTTCTCTGGTCTTTTTTCTCATTTGATTCAGGCAGGGTGAGCAGCTACGTTAAGTATCGATATGGACATTGTTAGACTGATGGTACATCTGGGGTATTTAACAAAGGATAAGGCTAAACATAGAGAGAGTAAGCAGAGTAAGAGGGCTAAGACTAGTCATTATGGAGCTAGTCAGCCTAAGTCCGATAGGTCCAGACAGCAACAACTACAAGGTTCTAGTGGATCATCCCCGTCATCATTCAGGCCTTCGAAAAGTTAGCATAACAAGTCAGCTCAGCAGAGTAGTGCTCTAATATGTGCTAAGTACGGTAAGGGTCATTCAGATCAGTTTTTTTTGAGAAAAATAGATGTTTTGGGTGTGGTTAGATTGGTCATAGTCTTTGTAATTGCCCTTCGAGGAACTTTTATTCTTGTGGGTTGCCGGGGCATAGGTAGAGAGATTGTCCAACAGTTTGGCAGGATGGTTCTATACCATAGACTACTACTACCCCAGCAGCACACAAGCTTCAACAGGGTACTATTACTTCTACCGGTAGAGGCCAGTGCCAAAATCGTTTGTATTCTTTGGGTTCACATTAGGATCAGGAGAAGTCTGTTGACGTGGTGACATGTATGTTGAGAGTTTATGAGGTGGATGTTTATGCATTATTACACCCTAGAGCAACTCTTTCTTTGGTATTCTAGTATATTACTAGTCAATTTTGTGTATATGTTGATGTTTTATCAAAGTTATTATCTATTGAGAGAGTCTACCATAGTTATCCCATTTTTATTATGGGGATGGTTATTCTTGCTGATTTGCATGAGTTAGATATAACAGACTTTGATATTATTCTAGGAATATATTGGCTACATCTATGTCATGTTGTTGTTGACTTTAGGAATAGAGTTTTCTACTTTCAAATTCCTGATAAACATGTCCTTGAATGGGAGCGGAGTAGAGTTGTTCCTAAGGTAAGTTCATTTCCTACATAAAGGATAGAAAGATTATTTCTAAAAGGTGTATTTATCATTTGGTTCAAGTTTAGGACTCTGATTCTAAGACTCTTGATATCTAGTCCATCCCTGTAGTTCAAGAGTTTCTTGATGTGTTTCCTGAGGATTTACCTAGAGTCCCTCCTGATAGAGAGACAAACTTTGGTATAGAACTTATTCCAAGAGCTAAGCCTATTTCTATTCCGTCATATAGGATGGTACCAGGTGAGCTTAGAGAGTTGAAGTACCATTTAGTCGATCTCTTAGACAAATGGTTTATCCATCCGAGTATCTCCTTGGGGTGCTCTTGTCTAGTTTGTGCCTAAGAAAGATGGTTCACTCAACATGTGCATTAATTATTATCAGATGAATAAAGTCATAATAAAAAATAAGTATCCTATTCCGAGGATTGGCAACTTGTTTGATCAGTTGCAAGGTGCTAGCTATTTTTCTAAGATTGACCTTCGTTCTTGTTATCATCATCTTAAAGCCAGAGAGTCAGATATTCCAAAGACAACTTTTCATATTCATTATGTCCATTTTGAGTTAGTGGTCATGCCCTTTGGTTTGACTAATCCTCTGCAGCTTTTATGGACCTCATGAACAGGGTTTTCAAGACCTACTTGGACCTGTTAGTAATTATCTTTATTGATGATATTCTGGTTTATTACAGAAGTGATGAAGAGCATGCCAACCATCTTCGAAGTGTTCTCCAGACCCTTAAAGAGCATCAACTTTATGATAGCTTTTCTAAGTGTGAGTTTTGTCTTCAGTCAATTGCTTTCCTTGGTCATATCATTTCTAGTGGAGGTATTGGGGTAGATTCCCAAAAGATTGATTCTGTTTGTAATTGGCCTAAACCTACCTCTCATTCAAATATTCTTAGGTTTTCGAGTCTAGTTAGGTATTGTCGTAGATTTTTCAAGGCTTCTCTTCCATAGCCTCTCCCGTTTGAGTAGTCTAATGCTTGTGAGAGGAGTTTTTAGGAGTTGAAGGCTAGTTGGCATTTGCTTCGGTGTTGAATTTTCCTGATGGTTCTGATGGGTTTGTTGTGTATTATGATGCTTCGAGGGTTGGTCTTGGTTGTGTTTTGATGTACCATGGTAGGTTGTATCTTATGATTCTAGACAACTTAAGGTTCATGAGAAGAATTGTCCTACCATGATGTTGAGCTTGCAACTGTGTCTTTTGCATTGAAGTTGTGAAGACGTTACTTGTATGGAGTGTACATAGATGTCTTCACCGATCATTAGAGTTTGCAAGATGTGTTTCATCATAAGGATTTGAATCTTCAATAGAAGAGATGACTTGAATTATTGAAGGATTATGGCATGACAATTTTGTATTATCCTAGCAGAGCCAATGTAGTGCCTAATGCCCTTAGCAGGTTTTCTTTAGGGAGTTTGTCACATATTGGTGGAGATAAGAGGGAGTTAGATAGAGAGGTGCATAGGCTTGCACACATTGGTGTTAGATTGATTGGTGCAATGGATGGTGGTATGCTTGTTCAGAATGCTTCAGAGTCATCTCTTGTTGTTGAGGTGAAGGATTTGCAAGATAGTGACCCCATTCTAGTTAAGATAAAAGATATTGTCCATAAGCATAAGGTGAAGGTTTTCTCCAAAGAGAGATATGGGATTCTTCCTTATCAATATCGTAGGTGTGTCCCAACAGTTGATGGTTTGAGATATCGAATCATGTCATAGGCTTATAGTTTCCGGTATTTTATTCATCCTGGAGCTACTAAAATGTATAGAGATCTGATAAAAGTGTATTGGTGAGAAGGTATGAAGAAGGACATAGCAGAGTTTGTGGCTAAGTGTCCTAATTATCAGCACGTGAAGGTAGAGTATCAGAGACCAGCAGGTAAGATGCAACAGTTAGAGATTTCAACGTGAAAGTTGGAGGTGATTAATATGTATTTTATCACTGATTTACCGTTAGCCATAGATATAATTCTATATGGATGATAGTAGACCGAATGACTAAGTCTACTCATTTCCTACCTGTTCATACTAGTTATTCAGCAGAGCAGTACAATAGGATCTACTTGAGGGATATTTTTCGTATGCATGGTATATCTCTGTCTATTATATCAAATTGTGGTCCGCAGTTTACATCTTAGTTTTGGAGATTATTTTAGAGGGTTCTTGGTACTAATCAGTTAAGTATGACTCCACAAAAAGATAGCCAGACCAATAGGACTACCCAGACTTTGAAGGATATGCTAAGGGTGTGTGCAATCGATTTCAAGGGTAAGTGGGTTGAGTACCTATCTTTGTTGAATTTGCATACAACAATAACTATAACTCGAGCATATAGATGGTTCCATTTGAGTCATTTATGGTGGCAATATACTTCTTCGATTGGTTGGTTTGAGGTTGGTGGGGCGGTTGTTATAGGTACAAAGTTTGTTTTTGGTATTATGAAAAAAGTATTCGAGGGAGATTGAGGACAACCTAGAGTAGGAAAAAGTCCTATACAGATGTGAGGAAGAGAGAGTTAGAGTTTGATGTAGGTGATTGTGTGTTTCTGAAGGTGTCTCTTATGAAGGGAGTCATGAGATTTAGCAGAAAAGGTAAGTTGAGTCTAAGGTACATTGGGCCTTATCAGATTGTGAGAAAGGTAGGCAAGGTTGCCAATCAATTAGATCTTCCATCTGAGTTAGCAGCGGTTCACCCTATGTTTCATGTCTCTTTATTTAGGAAATGCACGAGTGATCCATCTTTGATAGTGTCAATCAAGGATATTAGCATTCGTGATAGTTTGACCTATGAGGATGTCCCCATTCAGATTCTTGATAGGCAGGTCCGTAAGTTGAGGAACAAAGAGATAGCTTCAGTTAAGGTTCTCTAGAGGAACCAAGTAGCTGAAGGAGCTACATGAGAGTCAGAGGCCGATATGATGAATAAATAGCTGCATTTTCTCCCTTCTAGTTCTATTCCTTCTTGAGATAATAACCTATCTATTCAGCTTATGTCCGTTTTAGTTCATGATCATGTAGCATGGAATGAGTCCATTGAGGGTATTTATGCATGAGTTGAGTAGAGTATTGATGTTGAGTTGAGGTAGTAGCACATGAGTTCCTATTTGTGCATTTATGTGTTATTTGACTAGTTATGATGTTGAGGTCAGTTGTTGCATTTTTCATGTTTATCAGCTGAGTTAGTGGCATATTCAGAGTTTGTTTGACTAAATAAAATCACTAGTTATCATACTTATGTCCGGTTCAGTCGGTTGGTCAGCTTTAGCAGTTGAGTTCCCTTTATTCTAGCCATAGCATTCATTCGAGTATGAATGTTCCCAAGGGGGAAATAATATAACACCTTGAATCTTGTTCCTTGGTGATAATATCCTAAACTAAGTGTGGTATGAGTGCTTGAAGTGATTTTATGTCATAAATAATAATATCCTAAACTAAGTATGATATTGAGTGCTTGAAGTGATTTTATGTCATAAATAGCTTTTATCACAAAGTTGAGTTCAAAGCTCTTTCAAAAAGCTTAGTTTTGAGATTTCTTCGTGTTTGGGTCAAATTAAAACAACCATATCTTTTCATCTATAATGAGTTAGGTGACCCATGACCTATCCAATAAAGGTCTTGAAGTCTAGTTTCCAATTTAATAAACCGCGTGTCGATTTTAGTTCAGAGTAAATTGTTATAGCAATTTTACTAAAATTCATCCAGCAGTGAAATCATAGTACGACCATTGGATTCCAACAGTACGACTCGTGGTGTGCCAGGGTATAAATCGTGGTAGGAGTCGTACTATTGAACCAGAAGCTTTTCATTTCACTGTTAAGGTTCCGTGAGACCTAACCACGATTCGTACACTTTAAGATCACGACCTGTGCTGTCAAATTCAAGCTAGGGTTTTTTCTTCCAACTTCTCCAAAGAGGCAAGAACTAGGGTTTTCAAAGAGACTATATTGTAGCAGCTTGGTAGTTGAATTTTCACCATTAAATTGCTTCTAATCAGGTATGCCGGCTTTAAAAAGGGACTCTTTTCATCCTTGTTCCAAACAATCCTTTTTTAAATAAGGTTTTGAAGATGTAGAAACATGTTATGGTTCTTGTTTAATTCTATAAATTATGATTCCTTGATCTAATGATTTAATTGATGTTTTTAGTTAGAAGTATGATGTTTTCATGATGATTACTTAATTATGAAATTCCCCATGAGTTAGCATATTTTCATAATTGAAGTAAAGAAAGAAAGAAAGAAGTTTTGAGGTAAGATTTGATGATTGTTTTCAAGGTTTATTCTTAAAACTTAATATGGGGGTTGAAGTATCATAATTACTTGACTTTTACATGATTTTGAGTATGAACATGAAACATGTCTAAATTGACAAGTAAAATTGAGAGTTTTGATGATGATTTTAGCTTTATTTACAAACTGAGAGTAAAATTGACTATGAAGTGTCAAATTGAGATTTTGATGAAGAGTGTTAACCAACCATGATTTTCAAAGATGTTTTGGACTAGTTGGTTCCATTGAGGGTGTTCC
>JBDJHY010165360.1:0-12485 GCA_039654485.1 Withania somnifera | reverse complement strand
AGTTGAAAAGTTTGCACACTTCATACCAGTTCATACTTCCTACAATGTGTAGAAGTTTGCTCAAATTTATCTTAGTGAGATGGTTCATTGGCATAGATTCCAGTTTCCATCATTTCAGATCATGGTATTTAGTTTGCTTCTCATTTTGGAGGACTACTCAGCAAGGTATGGGTACATAGATTTATTTTAGCATAATTTTTCACCCTCAGACAGATGGTCAGTCTGAGAGGACTATTCAGGTTTTGGAGGACATATTGCCAGCTTGTGTTCTTGATTTTTGACGTTTTTGGGGTAAATATCTAGTTTTGGTTGAGTTTCCACATTATAATAGTTAGCATTTGAGTATTTAGATAGCATATTTGAGGCTTTTTATAGTAGGATATTTAGATCACCAGTGGGTTAGTTTGATGTTTTTTATTCCAAACTACAGAGTACAGAGTTACTTCAGGATGCTTTGGATAGAGTTTATGTGATTCAGAATAGGCTTCGGGAAACCTAGAGTATGAAAAAAAAGTTATTTGAACTATATACATTGTGCCTAAGAGTTTAGTATTAGATATCATGTGTTCTTGCGTGTATCACCTATGAAAGGCGTGTTGAGGTTTGGGAAGCGGGGCAATATTAAGCCCAAGTATATAGTCCCTTTGGAGATTCTTCGACATATTGGTAATGTTTCTTATGAGTTAGACTTACCTATGATATTTTTAGTTGTGCATCCTATTTTCTAGGTATTGATGTTATGACAGTATATTCCTGATGAATCTCGTGTGCTTCGGGTCGATACAATGCAATTGGATAAGGATTTGACCTTTATTGAGGAGCTGGTTTCTATTTTGGTCATAGATGTTAGGAGATCGAGGTCTATGGAGATTACGGTGATAAAAGTTCAGTGGAAGCACCACCCAATTGAGGAAACAACTTGGGAGACCAAGAGTGAGATACGGATGTAGTATCCGCAGCTATTTGAGCCTTTCAATGTACCCTTCTTCTGAATTTCAGGGAAGAAAGTATTTTTAGTAGTGGTTGTTGCAATGACTCTTCCGGATATTTTTATTATTTTGTGCTTTTATTACATTTTTGAGCTTTCTTGTAGCGACGTCAAATCATTTATGACTTGCTGGGACCAGTGGTTTGGTGCCTAGGTTATTCATTTGGAATATATTTATTTTCCTTTTTTTAAAGCCTTAACTTAGAAGTTATTGACTTGAGTTAAAATTAATGAAGTATTCAAAATCAAATTGCGATAGTTCCATTAGCTCTATATGTGAAATTTGGTTAGGAGCAACTCTTGGTTTTGGTGCTTGGACTTTCGATGTGATTTTATCTCGTTTTGTGTATTTTATGTGTTTTAAAGTTAAAAGTTTTGATTTTGATCAAATTTTGATGATTAGAGCACTGAATTTAAAATACGAAAATGCCATCAGCTCCAGAATATCGAGTTTGGGTTAGGTGAGCTATTGGTTTGGGTCCCGAGATAGCCAAATTCATTTTGAGTCCTTGGTTGAAATTTAGACATTTAGGCTGATGGTTGACTTTAGTCAATAATTTGTCAAAATAATTTCAGATCAGAATTTAATCTGCATAAGTCAGTCCAGAATGCCATTTTAATGCAAATTGCATATTTTATTTGAGTTCATTGTTTTTCAAACATATTTCATAGATTCGTTGGAGCAATTTCAATTTTATTGGAATTGCTGGTGCCAAGGGGCTGGTGCACATTGCACCAGCAATCAGTGCATCACACCTATAAGACTCGGCTGGTTTAGCGAAGTTTACCTCTTCGAGGGTTTCCTCGCACCTTTAATCTTACAAATGAGAGCTTGAAGCTATGAGCTTTTCTCCTTAAGTGCATGGTTAGGAAGCCTGCTAGAGGATTACACCTATGAGATCTTGCATGTATTGGCGATTTCGCACCTGCAAGTCTTTTATCGTAGGTGTGATGTTATTAGTCCTATGAGTTGGTTGCACCGGAACATTTGCCTCTATTCCACATCTGCGATAGTTGCTAGTGATATAAGTAATTCAAACCCTAAAATTTCAGTCTATTTTTCCATATTTTCGATTCAAACTCAATGTTTACTCCATTTTTTCGAAACGGGGATTTGCATGTAAGCTTGGGTAATGTTGGAGATTGCATATAATCACTGTTTCTTTGATTACTGGTAAGTTTTTAGTCTCATTTCCTTGAACTATATCTCCCATCTCAATTCATCCTATTTCATTAGATCCGGATGTGATATGGTTCCGGCTCAGTTCGTTAGCAATGTCACCAAAGGCCGGAGGAAGGAATATAAATGTAAGTCAGTTTTTTTTCATTGGAAGAGCAAGAAGCGAAACTAGAAGAAAACTTTTTTTTCTCTTTATGTTATGACCAATTCAGTAATTCATAAATTTCCCGAACTTTGTTATTCACTTCATTGATTGATTCTAGCTAATTTTTAATTCTGCTTGACCCTAATTTTTGGGTATGTATTCCTTGTATCAAGGGAAACGTGTTGTATCTTTTGTTTGTAGTTTCGGTTTATGGGGCCCATTGACCAGTTTTGACTCAGATTTTGGATCCATCTAGAATCCTAGAAATATGGTATCATTTTCTTTATTTTAACGAGTAGATTATTATTTTGATAGTTTCATAATTGTTTGGATCTATTTGGAGTAGTTCGATTGAAACTCAGTATTTGCAGAGCTTTTTCTTCGGACGTCTGTTAGGTTATGGCTATTGATCTTAGACCTGGAATATATTAGAGATGATTATAGTATTTACTTGATCTTTGGTTGGTTTTCTAGGATTGTCATTTCAACCAAGTTCGCTTTTTTTGCCAATCCTTTTGCTTTCCGCTTTGATTTTGGTGATATTGTTATAGCTTACCCACCTGTGGCCTTGAGTTGGCTTTGTACTCACTCTATAACATAGTTTGGTAGGATTTCGGAACTGTCTGTGAGTCCCAAACATCAGTGACTAGTTATATTTTTTTGTAGAAATTTATCCAACCATGTGTAAGGTCGGGAGGATTAATTATGATCTATTGATTGTTATTGTGTATGACATTATCATGAAAAATGGTTTTATGCATTGGTTTCTACTATTTTTATGAATGAGAGTCCAACACCACCAATTTTGAAACCTTGCATGGTCTTGATGGTCCCTTTTTAGTATTATATGAATAAAAATGGATACAAATGGTAGTTTTTTAGATGAGTTTTGATTATAAAAGGCTACAAGTGGACTTTTCTTTTATTTTCAAACTAATACTAGACCCAATTGCATACGAGCAATAGACATTGAGCTTTTTACTAGGTTTAGACCCCATTATGGACGGGCACGATATTGAGACTTGATGATATTGAGATAGACCCGACAGAGGTCTGCGTTCAGTTATGAGATTATGAGTTAAATCTGGTCGCGACCTCTATGGACACTGTTGATACGATCTTGCGAGAGACCGGAGGAGGGGTATATGGGGAAGTAGGGGTATACGGGTTGCAGCCTTCCATGTGTTTTGCCTGCTGAGCTTGCAAAATTAGAAGGAGGAGCATACAGGTTTTACTAGCATCATATCATTTCATTCTACATTGTTCTATCCTTGTTTGTTGGTTATACTCTCCGGTTGTATGGGCTTGGGTGTATGGGCACTTGATGAGATTGCACAGTTTACTTACTCTTGTTGTATTAGATTCTTATTTAGATTTTGGCTACTTTCTTCGAGTTTCCTCATGGTTTATATTATTACATGATTATCCAATGTTAGACGCTCATTTTGTCGGTCCTATTATTGAGGTTACCGGTATACCTTCATATCTATTTTTATCTTTATCTTTTTAGTTGAGCATGGATTTGGTTACACTTCTATTACTTTTACCTAAATCACCGATCATTGTTAGGTAGTTTTATAGATACGCTTACCAAGTTTGTGTTCTGTTTAGCTTGTTTCATCTGTGTTTGTTCTGTTTTTTTACTTCCATGACTGTATCTGTTATAATCTGTCTATTTGCTAATTTTATTTTTTATGTGTGCTCAGTCGGCCTATGATGCCTAATGTACCCGAGTTCTTCAATTTTCTAGTACTCATACCATACTTTTGTATCTTCTTTGGTGCAAATCCTAGTACAATCTATCACCGTTGATTTGTGGATATCCGTGCATAATTAAGGATACCAAAGGTAGGAGTGAGTTTCTGGAGATCAGATCATGCATCATGTCTCTTTTACCTTTACTTATGTTTTCTTGTATTTCAAAGATAGACTATGTATTTCCTTCAGAGATATTGTATTCGTGTACTTAGTGACTACTGTACCAGATACTGGGTTTTAGGATTTGATCTTCGTATTATTATCAGTTTTTGAATTATTTATCATCTTCCACTTTTATTTATCGTTCTGTTATTGTTTATCTTTTGGGTTATCTTTTGGGTGGTTCGCCTACGGTGGGTTGTACGTGTTCTCATGACTTGAAAAATCATGTCGTGACATATACTAAGCAATATATATATATATATATCCCTAATTTTATTTCAAGTCTACATCAATGAGAAGGACATTTTGGTCTTCTTGTCAAACAATGAAACTGGCTCCTTATTCCTGATTTCTCTATATTCCGTCTCTCTCATCTCTAAGTTAATTTTTTTTTTTCAATTCCCTGCGAAAAACTTCCAATTCCTTTTTCTTGTTCTCTTTAAAAATTGCATTTTGTTTGCTCAACAGTAATCATATTTGATTCTTTAGTGCATAAGTTTGTAAATGGGTTCCATTAAATAGGAAGATGGTTACTTAAGAACACAAATTAACTAAGTTAATGTAATTCCCCCTTATATAGAATAAGTTGAATATAATTCACTTTTAAATTTATCTTTAAAAAATCATAAATCAACTAACATCTCGTTACTTTTTGCTTTTGATTGTTGTTATAAATAAAATTTAATTTAGTGTTTGGTTGTTGGATTTTTTTTTTTTTTATTATGAAAAGATTTTGTTTACACTTCTGATTGTTGAATTCACACTTTCTGATTATACCTCATAGGCCTGATTAGTTTAGCTTCTAATTACTGAGTTTATATTTTCAAATATAACGATGAAATTGATTAGATTGGTTGAGGCTTGAGCATATGATTTATGGTGATTTATATGTTTAAAAAGAATAGAAACTTCATTTTAAGAGAAAATAGCAGAGAGAAGAAATAGATGGAGGTGGAAAAAGAAACGAAAGTAGATTCGCATTTGATATGCATTTTAAGAAATCAAAGGTTAATATTTCAGATTTAATAATTGAATGTTGTGAGAAAAAAAAAATTAAAAATAAGAAAAGAAAAGGTTTTGAGAAAGTTCTAAAGGCTGAATATGGGAAATGAGAAAAGTAAAAAAGTTCATAAAACCTCGGACCGAATATCTATCAAGTAACAAAAGCTACAAGAAACGAAATAGATTTTGCAAGATATATGAACAATTTGTTATTCTAAATTCATACAAGGTTGCATTTTTAACTTTTCTAGTCAGTTTGGTACTCCACCGTTCCTTCAATCGTATCATCATTTTCTTTCGTCCAAGTTAAATCTAGAATGGATCATGCTTTTTCATGTTTATACCCTTAACTGTAATAATATAGTGAGAACGAGTAGCATTGATCAAATAATTATAATTTAGTTAGATTATTTTTTAGGAGTTATTTGATATGTGTGATAAGAATAATAATTATTTTGGCATAAAATTTAATATTGATTTTATTTTATATTTGATATGATATATTAATTAGCTAATTTTCAAAACTAATTTATTTCATCAGTTATATTAAAATAATAAAATTTTTTCTCATATAAAAAATAGCGAGGTAAAATAATTTAATGAAATATCCCTTTTATGAATATCTTTACTTATTCCATTTCATTTACTGAAAGATCCCTTAAAGTATTACTAAGAGACGTTGGTTAAAATATTTCTTTTGAAAATGAACAAAAATTTTAAATGCCAGAAATTACTTTATCTAATAAAAGTAAAAAACTAATTTGGTAAATGATATTTCGAATGCATTGCCTCCTACCATCCTTCCAGCACCTCGACCACGACTCCTTGATCATCCCGCCCCGCATTAACCTCGAACACTCATTATCTACCTTATTATATTCTAGTATAGTTCTGTTATATTTTATATAAAATGTTTTGAAGTAACATTTTTTATTTGTTTATCAAGAATTTTAAAATAAATAAAACACCTATTTTAAAAAAAAAAAAAATTGGTAGAATTTGTCTAGTTTAAAAAAAACACAAAATTGTCAAAAAACACAAAATTTTAAAATCTAGAAAAAAGTATTTTTTTAGGTCAAAATCTTATTTATGGTTAGTTGAAAAATTGATATAAGAAAGAATTTGTCAGTTAGAAGAGGGACCGCTAAATGCTTTAATAATGCGTTGAATATTATATATAAGTGCAATTGCAACTAGCAGGCTATTATAAGATAAAAGATCTTCTCTTTTTTAAAATTCAAAAATTTATACAAAATATTTGCAATTTATTTTTTAAAAAAAGATCATCAATTATGATTCCAGTTTTAGCTCTATCTATCAAACTTTTCATTAAACACATTTTTATTAAAGAGATTGTTCGTAAAATATTGATAGATTATATTAGAGAATAATAAATTACAACTATTGTTGTTGTTATTGTTTTTATTGTTGTTGTTGTTGCTGCTATTTGTTGTTGTTGTTGGTTGTTGTTGTTGTTGTTATTGTTCTTGTTGTTGTTATTGTTATTGTTATTATTATAAGTGTTATTGTCATTGTTAGTGTTATTGTTATTGTCGTTTTATTTTTCTTCTTTTTCTTATTATTATTATTATTGTTGTTGTTGTTGTTATTAGTATTGTTATTGTTATTGTTAGTATTGTTATTGTTATTGCTATTGTTATTGTTTTTGTTATTATTATTGTTGTTGTTGTTGTTGTTGTTGTTATTATTATTATTATTATTATTATTATTATTATTTTATCATTATTGTTATTATTATTATTATTGTTGTTGTTGTTATTATTTTTATTGTTATTATTGTTATCATGATTATTATTATTATTATGATTATTATTATTATTGTTATTACTTTTATCGTTATCATAATTATTATTGTTATTATTATTTTTGTTATTATTATTATTATTATTATTATTATTATTATTATTATGATTGTTGTTGTTGTTGCTATTGTTGTTTTTATTTTTATTTTTATTTTATTATTATAATGATTGTTGTTGTTGTTGTTATTATTATTATTATGATGATTGTTACTATTATTATTGTTGTTGTTGTTGTTATTGTTATTGTTATTGTTATGATTATTGTTATTATTATTGTTGTTGTTATTATTTTTATTATTATGATGTTATTGTTATTATTATTTTTGTTGTTATTGTTATTGTTATTCTTGTTATTATGATTATTTTTATTATTATTGTTATTTTTATTGTCATTGTTATTGTTATTATGATTGTTGTTGTTGTTGTTGGTTATTATTATTATTATTTATTATTATTATTATAATTATATTATTATTATTATTATTATTACTATTACTGAATCCTCGTAGCTAAAAATAATTTGATGAATTATAATTTCTAGTAATGCATTATTAATAGTTTTATTAAATTATCGTGTGATGATCTTTTGATAATTAATTCATTATAAAAATAATAGTTTTACATTAAATTTATGGACATAAATCATGTTTCTGTTTTTTTTAATTATGATCAAACATATATTAAAAGTTCAATCCAAACTTCATTCAATTTTGATTTTTCAATATATCTAAGTATCTATGACCAAAACGTTAATTAAGATTCACGGACTGATTCTAAGGAAATGAAAATAATGAGTATAAAATTCTTCTTAGTCAAAAAGATTCTTGCAATTTTTTCTTCTTTCTTCTTTCCTCTTTATTTTTTTATTTTTTTATTTTTTTTTTGGGGGGGTCGGTAAACAGCTTTAGGTGAAGTGAATTGAACCTGTGATCAATAGCTGTGAAATGAAAAAGGAAAACGGAGAAAGGCCGTAAGTGAGAGTTGCAAGAACGTACCAGGTGTATATAGAAAAATGTTAGAATCCAAAATCTACATGACATATATATCCCATTTGAGAGAAATTGAAGGTGGAGGGAGGCTCTACTAAAATCTGGACTTATCCTCCCCCTTTTCTCGCAATAATATTGGATGCCACTTGCTACTTAACTATATAACTTAGTTATAAATAAGTTTTAAATGAAAATTCCAATCTCATCAATTAATGAGAAGATTCACATACCCAAACCCAATCAATTAATCTATTGATATTTTTCAATTATAGACAAGTTGTACATTGGATATAAGAAAGAAATATGAGGGATCCTAAAAATTCGTTTTGCCCATAATAATACTGTTTCTACAGACAAAAAAGAAATTGTCAATACGATGAGCACCCTTTATTTTCAACCGGAAAGATGTGGATTCAAATCACCAATCAGGTAGAGGTAAAAATGAAATATTTATACACTAATAATTGTACTGAGAAAAAGCACGAACATACATTAATTAAATAAAAAAGTATATTATAAAAGACCTTATTCGCTTATATTAACAATAATTAGGTTAAAAATAAAAATAAAAGAGGTAAGCATAACCATAAAAGAATTTAAGTTAAACAAATCGAATTTGAGGGGAGGCTTATGTAATTATTTCGTAGAAATTTTTTTGTTATAATGACTTTGTAGATATACTACTCTAATTTAAATGACTTTACAGACAAACTATTTTAATTTGAGAGACTTTATTGATACAAAATAAAGGCAAGTGACTTTAACAGAAAATTTGCTAGTTTGATGATCATTTAAGTAATTCACTGGTACATTGCACTACATCTGATTTTCCTATTTATAAAGTTACTTTTTAATTAGGTAATACTTCATGTGAAGGTGCTTGATTCAGTATAAAAATAAGATAAATTTATTAATGGAAAGATTTTAACTTTAATTATGATCCAAAATAAGTCGAAGAAATTTCTATGGCTAGATTAATCCATCATCTCATTAAGAATAAAATGAACAATTTATAAGTAATTATTTGATTCTCATTGGTAGAAGTACTCCATATCATATACTGGTAGAATGTGATTCTACGAAGAAGCAAGTTGATATCAGCCAACAAAGGTACATAGAGAGAGCGGAAAGAATCGGAGATAAGAAAACGGAGGCTTATTTTCATTTTTGATCTGCAGGCTAAACTTAATTACAGTTCTTAACATATGTATAAAATATTTAGACTAGGTCATAAATTTTATTTTTTTTGTGAATTATTTTATTTCATTTAATACAATGGATGATTTAATCTGGCATATTGTTTAAAGTGTTGATTTACTTTTCAAATCAATGCCAAAGGAGTATGGAATATGAATTTTGTTTTATTGATCTAAATATCACAAACTTATATATACGCACTGTGTTTATATCATTAGGGAAAATGAGAAGGTAATGGTGTCGGCATCAAAATTTTATGGGACTGCAAGATAAGCTTAATTTCTATTAGAGTTATTGAAGGATATTCTATTCCAAATTTTTACTCATGTTTATATAAGTGATAACATATTTTCTTGAAGGAGACGTCTTGTAATCCAATAAACTCTTCGGACAATCATCAAATATTATCTTTGTCTGACGCCCAATGTTTTGAGTGATTAAATGTCTCATAAGAAAGTTCAAATCATTCTATATTCGAAAATATAATATGCTAATGCTACTAACAACTCTCCGATCACAAAGAAAATTCAAATAGAATAATTAAGTATGGAAAAACATAACTATATCACATTGTTTATTGATAAAATTATATATTTTATATTTTATTTGTGATGTAATTTATTTTCTTATCATTTTAGAGTTTGTTACATACAAACATCTTCATATATAATTTCATATACCGTTCTTACAAGCTTCAGCTTCCGATCCAGTGTGAAAGGGAAAAGGAAAAAAGGAGGTGTAACGTTGTAAGCCACTTTGGATGAATACGTAAAATTAGGTAAAATCCAAATGTATGTAGCCCCACTAGCGTGCCACTGAGACTGGTGGGAATCCCCCACTCCCCTTTTTTGATTTTTTCTTGAATAAAAATTTATTCGGACAAATATAACTAAGTAGTTAAGGACAAGTTGCCAATTAGATAAGATAGAAGTACGGGGGAGTGAGGCCTATAAATCATGACCCTTCGTCAAGCAACTGCAATAACACATTATTTCTCTTATACATATATCTTTCTCCTTCTTAGCACTAGAACTATTGTCATGGCTCGTAACTATGCTTTCTATTTTACTGTTGCACTTTTGATAATGTCAGGTAAGTGATCTTCTTCTTTACTTCGTTATTCTTTTTATTCGATAAGTTTTCATGTAGATTTATTACATGTGTTAATGTACATATGTGTCATCCTTATGCATTAGAACAACAATGGCTATAACGTGTTGATTCTGACACTTGATCTTTTTCAATGGATTATATAGTTTATTTGGCTCAGTCTTCAAGAGGGAAGATAGCTGCTGTGAGAGACGTGTCGTCGTCGACTATAACAGAACTAAAATCAAAACTAAATGGTTATAACTTGATGGGTGGTTGTGGTGGATACTGTCGACAGTCCAGTCACTGCAGTGACAGGAGCTGTCCTCGTTGTCTCTACGATGTTATTGCACATACCTACGGCTGCCACGCGTAAACGATCACTGATGGCCAACATACACGTACAATATGAATTATGTTACTTCTAAGTATGAGTACTATATGTTTGTGTGGTTTGTTGTCTTTGCTCTTGTGTTTTCCTTTTCCCATTTTGAGCTTCTTTTATTTTAGATGAACAAGAAATAAGACTGCTAATTTCTACTTCTACCTGTAGAGGCAGGACAGTGTCGGATGTAATATATATCAAGATGGGTTGTGTTGGTCTCTGCAGTATTGTACTTCTAATTTTGAATCTCTATGGTCATTTTGGTTATGCAAGAGTTGTTTTCTCTTTACTAAAGATACCAATTGAAAGCTAGCTTATCAAAGAATTTGAAAATTCATGTTTGATTTCAAATATTTTTTACATAAATTTTACTTTTGAAGCCCAACCATCAGACATTTTTGTCTGAAATTAATTGGTATAGCTTGCCAGATGAGATTAAGATATTACTATAGTTATAAACTACCAAATTTCGGATATTTTTAACTGAAACTATGACCTCGACAAAACCAAACTTGAGACATTTTCGTCTGAAGTTGTGGTTTCACTGGCTGCAGGTCGAGCGATTCTAGAAGCCAAACGTTTACGTGAAAAGACAATCTTTCAGTAAATATTTTTCTTAATCACGGATTCTCTATCATCTCTTTTTTTTCGTTTCATTTAATTGGTCTATGTTATAGTGTTATAGGGCACACATACATAAGTCATTTGTTTACTTTCTGAATACGCATGTTGATACAGCCTGCGATACGGTCCGTGAATTCGAAGATGGAAGAATGAAATGAAAAAATGAAAAGTAAAAAAATATGCAAAATTCAATACGAAATCATACCGTAATTGAATTCCAAAATAGATAAAAGCGAACAACCAATTTGATACACCCACAAATGAAAGATCGTTCAATCAAATTCGATCAAAACACTCTCCGAGCAATTAAGGATCGACACACCTTAATCACTCAACAACAATTACGTGAACCATGGAATTCTAATTATCAATTGGAATTCTAAACTCGTATTTCGAAAATGAACCCAAACCCAATCCTCGGGTTGGAAGATCACTTTCTTTTTGCCTTGGTTGTGCCTTTGGGCCACTTTACATGTACTCTTTTTCATGATTCCCTTGCCTTGTCATGAATTCTCATCATTTCATTGGTTCTTTTCTTGGCATCTAAATCAATCACATCAAAGCTAGACAAGGGGGTTAGAGTAAGAGGAATCAAAGGATTAGAACCATAGCACACTTCAAAAAGGGTCTGCCAATGGATGTATGTAAGGAGCGATTATAAGAAAATTCCACTAAGGGCAATCGATCCTCCCAAGCCTTACCATACATCTAAGCATACTACCAAGTGTCCTATTTACAACCTCAGCTTGTCCATCCATTTGGGGATGACAAGAGGTAGAAAATAGCAGTTTGTACCAAGTAAGCCCTATAAGGTATTCTAAAAATGACTAACAAACTTAAGATCCCTATCACTAAAAATAGTGTAAGGGACTCCATGCAATCTAAGTACATTATGGAAAAACAACTTAGCCACATGAGATAGATCATCATTCTTATGGCATGGAATGAAATGTGCCATTTTAGAAAACCTATCCACCACCAAAAATATACTATCATGGCCTCTTAGTCCTAGGAAGCCCCAACATAAAATCCATAGATAAGTCCACCTACGGACCACTAGGGATAGGGAGAGGAGTGTACATACCTTGAGACCGTACCTTGGCCTTGGTTTCTTGCAAACGAGACATTCGTCACAAAGCCTTG
>JBDJHY010165359.1:0-22210 GCA_039654485.1 Withania somnifera | reverse complement strand
TAGAAAAAAAAAATCCTTTTTATCCAAATTCCAACACCAATTCTCAAGGTTTCAGGTATGTGCATTCATGAAAAAGGGTTTTCTTTCACCCTTGTTCCAAACCCTAAAATGTTATGAAGTATTTGGTAAAGAATTAGTTAACCATAATCCTTAAGTTGTGAATTTTATTTTTATTATGATTTATTAGTATTTTTGAGTAACATTACACGAATTCTTGCATTATTATTCATGACTTAATTATTTTAGCCAAGACTTGGAACATATTGTGAAATTATTTTAGCCAAGACTTGAAATATATTGTGAATTTAACTTGTTCAAAAAATTGAGGGTTAAACTTATACATAGTTATTTGATGAACTTGAGTTATAACTATTGAAATTTGGAATTTTGTTAAGATATTTGCGTACATTTTAGGCTTAGACGTGGTTTTATTAAATCAAGGAAAAATTGACAAGATTTTTCCCAAAGAGGCTATGGAAGGATACTTTGATTAGTTTTTCACTAAAAAATGCTTTAAACTAGTCTAGTCTGGAGCAGTGTATGTTTCGGGAGTGATATTAGTACCAAGAAAAATTTATTGAAAAACTCGATCCTATAACTATGTTTCTAACCATCAGATGACATGTTGCCTAAAAGGATTTATTATTAAAGACCCAGATTAGTTGGATCCACTAGGTTGCTTGTTAGGTACTGAGCTTGGGGCGGGGCAAGATACTCCCTTCAGCTGGTAGCTTGTTGAATTCCATGACTACTAACATGGTCTTATATGTCGGTTATAGAACCTCCAACAAAAGTTTTGATGTTGGACTACTTGAAGTTTCTACTTATGATTTGAAATGAAGTTCTTACACTATCAGCATTACTTAACTTTTGTTGAATAAAAGATTTGAATCGTAATTCGATCATGGATTGCATAGCCTATCATGGTTCATTTATACTTATAGTATTCATGTTGATATTTCCTAACATTTTCCCTATTCCACTAACTCAGTATATTCAATATACTGACCACATATTTTTTTTCTGGATGATTTTACATATAGGTCATGCCATCTATCCTTACTCTCAAGGTTGACCGGATCTACTATATTTAGCTGTTAGAGTATTGATGAGTTCTCATAAATCGGGAACACTTTATTATTGTCTATTTCCATTAGAAAATTTTAGTTTGTTGATGCATTCATTTATTTCATTTCAAGTCTCTCTTGGGACTTGTCCTAGAAGTCTAGTATTTCAGTAATAAAAGGCTTTCAAGTACATAATGTAGTGGTATTAATATGGAGTTTTCATATTCTTTCAGTGTTATCGTTGACATATGAGATGGCCCACTATTTTAGACTTGTTATTGTATTATGTTTCTACTGGGAAGTGAGTGATTAGAGATATGCATGAGCCAGGGGTTCATCTGATGTTGCTGAGGTGACTTAGTGGTTAGGATGCCATATGTAGCACAGGGGGTTACTCCAAGGAGTTACAGGTAGTTGTGGTCTTAGTATTCTTGGTGTGGGGTGTCTCTTGGTGGAAATACAAATGAATCATGTAAAGAAGTATTGGATGTGGTCCGACATAGAACTTGGTTTGGTTTTTGGTTTTTGTTTGGGTAAGGAGTTCTGGATCTTTGGGTTATCATCAGGTTTGGATTTCAGTTGAGTGGTTATTGGATGCTTTGGTTTCAATTTTAAGAGGGTTTACCCATATTTTGAATATCTCCTGGTATAATTGTAGGTGATGTATTAGTCCATTTTCCCTTAACATTCCTTTGGGCTTGTACGGAACCGACACTAGTAGAATCCTTATTTTATCTATCCTTTCCTCCACTCACCCTATCCTTCCATTCAGCTCTTGGAGTTTTCTTGGGATCTCGGTTAAATTCTCCATGATGTTAGCTGCACTTTCACAAGCTTCATTGGTGTCCATCATTGTACCTACAAAACTCAACAGATAATTAGTATAACTCCACTTTTTGTGATTAGTCCTTTACCTCTAAGTGTCATCACGAGTTGAGTAACAACTACCCACGTTTAACCAATTCAATGTTTATCTAGCCTTTGTGGTAGAGTGAAATCTTGAGACCCATTCAAAGAATGACTCAAATAACCAAACAAGAATCAGGAAGTATTCGAAGAAACTAACTGAAAACCACACAAAGAAAGCACAAAATAAATAGGCATACTAGAACTAATTCACAATTAATAGATCAATTACTAGTCGTAAACTTTTTACGAGTTAAGAAATAGTACTTAAAATTGAGGAAGTATACAACTAAATAGAAAACTAATACATGAAATTAAGACTTGATTAAGAAGTACCAAAGTAACTTTGGATCACCAAAAATGCAAGGGAGGTCGCCTAATGTGTGGGAGTTTAACCCTCTTTGCACCTACGTTGCCCCAGATAACAGAAACTCCAGATGAAATGAAGCAACTTCGGCGAGGTAAGTGAAAAATCAGAGACCCAATGACTATCTTGGAAATGTGGTAGTTCCAAAATGACTCGCCCTTTGTGCCTGGCAGTTGCGTTGATTTTTTTATCCTTGTTCGCTGAAATTAGTCGTACAGTCTAGGAAAATACTTGGAATCGTAGGAGTACCTTCCTTTTGTGTATACACTTCACTCCAAGTTCCCTATCTCCTTTTTATATCTCACTAACCAAATTTGAAATTTCCCTTCTTCTTCGTCGTGAAATTGAAGAACAAGAAAGAACAATGGAGAAATTCAAATTATAAACTTCTTTAATTTGGCTAAAAAATATGAAATCGTGAAGGGAGGTTCCTCGATACCATAAGCAAATCCCAGTATTCCTTTTCCCCCAATTCACGACACACAAAAAACACACTTTAAAAGTTTCTTTCAGAACTTTAAAGCTTTAAAGTCTTCAATGGTGGAAACTTGAATCCAATCAATTTAATCCTTTAAAGTCTTAATTCTCAACCCAAATCACTAGGAGAAGGAATCTCAATGATAAGAAACTCAAATAAGACTCAACTTGAACCAATTGAAACAAATTTTTGTGAACTTTTTGGATTTTTCATTTTTTGTAGTTTTTGATTTTGAAGAACCTAGGATTGGAATTTGTAGAAATAAATCCCTAGCCTAAGATCTGATTAAAAGATGACACGACCCTATTTATGGATATACCAAGGGTCAATGTTAAAATCAAAGAAAGTAAGAACTTATATGATCTAGGATATGGACCGTGAATTCGACGAAAAATGAAAAACGCAGAAACAACAAAAGTAAAGGATATGCGAAATTCAATACGAAATCATCGTATTTGAATTCCAACTCAATTGAACAATTAGAAACCCAAATGATTCACCCAAAAATGGGAGATTTAATTATTTGATTAAGTAAAATGCTACATGAACAATCAAGGAATAACACACCTTAATTCACTCAAACTACAATTATGGGACTAATTAATTGGATTACTAAGTTAGGCATTACACTCAAATTGAAGAACTAAATTTTTTTAATGTTGATCATCCAAAAGCTAACTAAAGAAATGAAAGCCTAAGTAGGCATTACATAGTTTTAGGCTTATTACAAACTTAACCCTTCAAAGAGGGATTTACAATGTAGCCAACATTTAAATGTAGCCACTTCGAGACCCGAGCCTTCCTTAAACCATATGCTTCATGGTGGTTTGAATAACTCCAACTCCTTGGAGATTCCATTTCCTTCTATGTCTTCTTCAAGCCTCCAAATACTATAGAGTATGCCACAGAGCTCTTCAAAGGTTTCCAATGCCTCCTTATGCTTATATAAAGCTTGAAGTTGTTGGAGATCGCAAGCTTGACTCCTATTGAAAGGTCGAGATATTGGTTGGATCCTCAATATCATATCCAGAATAAAGATATATGGAATTCTAAAAACCCGTATAGGGTAATAGATAAACAAAGGGTTGGGTACCTTCGTTAACTATTCTACCAATTGAATCTATAGCAACCCTATTCAACTAACAAATAATCTACCCAAAAGATTAGCCACAAATGGGAAAATTATTTGATTAATCAAATAAAAGAAGTTGGAAACCGACTAGAAAATTCACTCCTAATCTCTAGGAGATTACACTCTAAAAAATAAAAATATTCAACACTCAAGTTTCACATTTACTAAGATAATACAAGAGACAAAATCTTTATTCATCAATATTCAAGAAAAAACTAATTTAAAAATTTGGTCATTTATACAGTTGAGCTATTTAGCATCATGGAATGGGAAAGCTTCCATCGCCAAATCAGTTTATAACTCTCTATTAATGTACTTCCATCGCCAAATATTCGAGAAAGTAATCTTCATGCATTGTCAAAAGGGTGTGTCATCTTTTGATCCTTGAGCCATCGCAGACCTGCATTCCCATCACTAATTGTGAATTTTGGCTCATGCATTTCCAGAATGCCATCCATCACTTGGTTGAAACTCATAAGTTGTAAACTCTTCCTTGAAAAATTTCAAGTTCCTCTAGGGCCTCCATCTTGCCGCACTTGTCTTGAAAGTATCATAAGTCCTTGGCTTAACTGCGAGTAAAGGATCTTGAAGGTTACTTTCTTCCCAAGGTCGTATACTAATATGTCAGCCAACTAACTACAAACGAAGTAAATGTAAAATTAAACTTCATAAAAATAACCTATACGCATAAAGCCATATGCATATATATAAATAATCCCAAAGAGTAGGTTGCCACTATTTACAAGCCACTATAGATTTCTTTACAAGGAATTTCAAATGTTAGTAAAGAGTCTTTAAAAAGTAAAGACATTATAATAGTAAAACTATGTAGGAGTAGTCTTCAAAAAATTTATGGGAGATGACTAGTACCTCTAAGTACTTGAAAACTCCTTAGACTGATGAAAGAGAGAGATTCACTACGTCCGGGTCAGCAAATGCAAAAATGTGTAGAAAGAAAGGAGTGAGTACAAAACAACGGTACTCAGCAACGTCCTTGGCTGGTCTAACTATAAAGAGAAAATGAAATCCTCTAACACCCAACCATCTTCGGATGCTACAACCTTATATAGTTTATAAATATACAACAACCCAATCAACAATACAAAACCAAAATATACGAATCCAAGTGAATACTCAATCTTGAAGTTCTTATAATGTGCTCAAATTATGACAACAATTATCCATGAAAATCTCACAGAATTATTTAGAAATTAGATAATCGCTAGTCATCAGCAAATAACATAAAATAATCTTAATTTATCAACTCAATATCATATAATCTCAAATAATTAATCAAACGGATAATTAGTCATTACCACATATCAAATAAAACATGCATTATGAAAGTGGCTCCATGCATGTCCATCTAATGTATACACCTACTGGTATTTATTTATATCTCATCCAGGATGCATGGGTGACTCATAAGGTCTATGTCTACGCAGTTCATGACCTCCATCATGGGCCTCAGATGGTCTAATTAATATCTCAAACATCCAAAACTGGACCTTAGAAGGCCTATTCTATAACTCAGACGTCCATATAAGAACTTCAGATTGCGTATTCCATAACTCAAACTTCCATGTAAGAATCTCAGACTATCTTCCCAAATCAGATCTCTGAATACAGACCACAGACTGTCTATCAAGTCATTTCCCCATAGCTTACAAGACGTAATTCAAGTCTCATATTCCAATATTATAAAGTGAACAATTATCATCTACAAATCATGAGAATATCACAAATCAAATTTCAAATCAATAATATCGGCCTCTTTTAGGTAATCACTATCAAGAATATCATTTCTAATTCAACTTAGCCTTAACGGGCATCACAATTTTCAGTTATAAAGGTGCCAATAAATAATCAAGGGAAATTTCAACAACAAGTACATAATTATGCCTCAATTTCTGCATCAAGATATCATTTCAATTACATATGTCAAATCAAAGCAACTTATAATCTAAATCAAGTGTATGGTTCAAAAATTTCACCGCGAACCCACATTATTACAAATTTGTTCATTCTAAGTCCGACATGCTTGATCTTACCAACCCGAAGTACCCATTCTCCCAAATTATAATCAACTAGAACACAATCGTTAACACTACGAAAAAAAGCTCAACTTTCCTTAGAATTGAAGAATGAAACCATTAGGAGCTTTTCCTTTTCAAATTTCCTTGAAATGAGCACAATCTAGTCATACATACATTACACACAAGAAAATATAATCATCAATATCCATATTGCAATATTTCAAAGATTATTTCCAAAAGTTTTATCCCGGACTCACAATGTTAAAATTATAATTTTACTTAAAAACGTGTTATCCATAACTTGGGAAATATAAATATCAATTTTCATCCAAACTTTCAAAAATCAAGATTTCATAACTTTTGAGCTTATACTTGGAAACCTCCACTTTTGGATTCAACACCTTCAAATTGCATATAATAATCATGTTAAAGTTGCCAACAATTGATGAGAAAAGGTTTAAGATCATTACCCAATAATTATCTTCGAGTTCCTTGATCGAACTTCGCTAAAATACTATATTAGGGGTTTTGCATAAAATGTGCCAAGTGTTTGTGCATTTTGTGTTTTACAACCATAAAGTGAACTGGCAGGTCTCTTCCGCAAATACAGGACCTACCATCGACCGAAACCTCCACAAACACAGTGAAAAAACTCTGCATCCTTGGAAAATGCATTCTCCTTCCGCGAAGGGAGACCTGATGACAATAGTAACAACAACAACACCAAAAATTCACAACACATATTACAACTTTGAACGGACCCTTCGGGATTCTTTCAGTATCTTGTGCAAATAAATCATATATGCAACCATAATAATTTTGATTTTATTAGAATCAATGGAACTATCAAAACATGCGTACGAGGCATCCTTGACCCAATACATCTAAGGGTTCACTTTTTAACTAAAATCACCTAAAAGAAACATTATTTAAGGCTAAAAATCATCTTTCAAATCCAACAGAATCATCAGGGCACTCTAAGTCCAAATATTGACCAAAGTCAACCAATCCCTTAAAAACTCAACTTTATCCCGTCAAATCCCTTTATCTCAAAATCACCACTAATGAGCTAAAATAAAAAATGAAGGCCCTACTAGACCAAAATTAGTATTCCAGAGCTTATGGAATTGAAGAATTTCCATTTAGAGGTCCCAAACTCCAAATGACCCTAGAGCTCCTTATTTCTCACTTTTAAGTTTGAAAACTGAAATTTTCTAAAAACTTGCTAAAAAGTTCATTTCATTCCTGAATCAACAAGAGAATCAAACTTAGTTTAGCATAATACAACTATGGAAGGGTAAAACAATCAAAATGCATAGAAATCAGAAATATAACCTTGAGCTTCATTACAACCATACATGAAAAATATTCAAATCATTGATTTAAACTGTATCAAGTCATCACCTGTTGGAAAAGGCTAAATGAAACAGTGAAGTTTATCAATGTCGGGACAAAAGAAATCTATATAATTTCCTTTTAAATGTAAGATCAATGGAGTAATAGCAATTGTACAATTTGTACTAATATTCTACCAAATCTTTTCTATAATAGTAAAATAAATCATAGAGAAGTCAACATCAACTTTGAGCCATCACAATGTCATACAAGTTCCATTCGTCAACAATCTCTCAATAGAATGAGCAACTAATACCACACTTTGATAAATCATCAACAGATAGTCATGAACAAAATAGTGTAACCTACCAAAAAAAATACACAAAGTTAGTAATAAAAGACACCCCACTACTCTCCTCCATTAGGAATTGAACATAGTGGAAAACTATCCTTTTTCTTGTTTACTTATGCACATATGTGGACTTCATATTCATCTTTAAGTAACTCACACATGCATATATGGACATTGTAGTTTGTGTTGTTGACAATCTTACTTACCTTAAAATATATCTCCCCAAAAGTATGAGGTACAAGATCATACTTTCCAAATGCATAATTTTCTAAGGAATCTGCAAGTGAATTTACTTCCCTCGTTATATACAATACTTGGACATTAATATTTTCCAAGATGGCTAGTATCTTGTCCATTTCATTAACTACTACCCAAGGTGACTTTCAAGTTTCATCAATGGAATTTTTCAGGAGCAACAAGTCAGTTTTCAAAATAAATTCATGAAATAATTTTCAACATAATACTTGGCTTCCTCCAAATTACCACAACTGTCTCTACACATTATTTGTTCCTTTCTTGATCTTCTTTGCTTCAGCATAAACCAAATCACTTGTCCAATCTTTGAAATAATATGAATACGAATAAGACTTGACCCTAAGATCAATAGCAACTAATTCTTTCATAAGGCTGTTGAATTCATGAACAGTATATGTTCTTACCAATGCGTAGTAGATGTCTTTGATATGTTTTGCATTCTTTCTAAATTTACCATCCACATTATTCCAGAGATGGAACACACAAACACAGTGAGGAACTATTGGAAAAATAGTAAACGCTAGCTAACTCTCGTGTTTATCGGGGACTATGAACATTCCATCACATTATAGATATATTTGTTTTAAACATTCAAAGAACCATTCCCAGAATAGGACATTTTTTATGTCGACAATAACATAAGCAATGGGCACAATGTATCCTATATGAACAAGTGTGGTAATCAATGTTAGAAAATATGAGTAAAAATGACAAAATAGCAGGAAGCATAATGAAGTTAGCATATGATGATACTCTGATAGATTATATATACTCAATGTGTATTATACATGGTGAGAGTAGTAGAGTAGTCGAGGTATAAGTATGTCTTAACATGTGCTTCTTGTGTAGAAACTGTGAGCACTGTTCCTCTATATATTGCATTTAGGAATGTACCACCCTCCACTAATGTAGGTTTACAATACCTCCATCCTTGAATTGACACATTTAATGCTATGAACAAATACAAAAATGACCCATCTTCTTTGATTACTAGATTTGTAATTGTATCGGTATTTAAGTGTTCCAATATGTAGACGTATGTGGGAATATGTGAAATACGAGCCTTTAGGGTTGCCTCTCAACAGTTCAATTGCTTTTTCATATGCTCTTCATTTGAATGTCTAGCCCCAAGTCTGCATAATGGAAAGAACACGGTACCCAGGAATCACAAGTGACCTTAAGATAACCCTTGGTACATGCATATTATAAAAGTTTTGATTAAATATTTCACGAAAGCATAAGAAAAGTGTAAGGTGCATAATATGTGGAAAGAAAAAACTAAGAAACATATGTATAAAGTATTAAACCCAAAAACAGCTGAGCTGGATAGTAAAGCTACTGTTTGAAAACCTCTAAAAATATGTTTGAGGAGTTTCTTGGACAAACCCCATATAACTCTATTGAATACTGAAACAAAATTAGACCATGTATGAAAATCATAAGATGCCATGTCTATCATCTCAAACTAATAAGCAGAAGCCACTGGGAATTTAATAATTAAGTCTGTACTCGACCACCTGGATCTACATCATGAAAAGATATAGTGCAAAAATAGTCAATACT
The DNA here is from genome assembly GCA_039654485.1 of Withania somnifera. NCBI lineage: Eukaryota > Viridiplantae > Streptophyta > Magnoliopsida > Solanales > Solanaceae > Withania > Withania somnifera. Next base: position 12,719 of record JBDJHY010165359.1, on the reverse strand, counting down.
TTAAAATGTATGCAAGATAAGTACGTATATGTATGTATGTATGGATGTATATATATATATATATACATATAACTTAATATAAATATGAGAATTGTAGATCATGTTAAAAATCATAAAGATGAAGCTTCATTCTGAAAGTAGGTTTTGTACGAAAATAATTCTTTATAACATAAGAATAATAATAATAATTGTTAAATCAGGAACAAGTGGAAGTTTCTTCTAACCGACAAACACCATGTGAGCTCATGGTATCTAATGTAATCACCCATATTAGAGTTTTTGTCATGAACCTAAAATTGAGTTGTGATGGCATCTATATCCCACCTGCAGGAAAGCCTAAACCATGGCAAAGGTCAACAATGGGCTAGTATCGAACACTAACAGAAGAAAAAAAGAACAAGAAAAGAGATGAAAAGAAGGTGTGGTAGAAGACAAAAGGAAATAGAACAACAATATTAGACATCTAAAAAAACCCTAGAACCTGGTATCATGACTATAGAGCATAGACACATGTGTACAGAAAAAAACAAGATACAACCTGCAATGGGGCAAAAACTACAAACTGCTATCCCAAACCAAACTAGGATATCACTGCATAAGAAGGAGAACAGGTCAGCCTAAACACTATATGCTCACTATATCTCAGAAATATCCCCTGTCTGTCCCACACAATCACGTCCTAATTCCTGACTTGTACCTGTATCTACATCATGAAAAATATGCAGAAATGCAGTATGAGTACCAAAAACAACGGGTACCCAGTAGGCATCATAGGCCTACTAGGCAAAAGTAAGTACAAATAAAGTAAAGTGTGATCAATAGCAAGTAAGGCAATAACACATGACTTAATCTAAGTCACAGACAAGTCTAGAGTTAGCATGACGCATACCTGTAGCTCCAACATAACTACTACGATGTAGGTTTATAACAAAATACAGGACAAGTAACAGAGTAATAATCTACAGGTAAAACAAAAAAGCAACCAAAAGCCTCAGGAAAGTAGTAGACAAGTCTAGCTAGCAAACAATATACCAACATATAAGTAACCCAATAATACTTAACGTGTAAGCCTGAAGAGTTCATGCAAGCATGAAAGATTTAATCAAAAGGGTGATGAAAAGTACATGAGTGTCGGCATGATCCCTCTCTAGGATAATCCCAAACCAAAAGAGACCAATGGAGGACTGGAACCTTATATCTACCCAGCCATATACCCCTTCCTCAAGTTATTAAACATTCCCGACATGGATACCTATGTTGGTAGGACCTATGGAGGGACTTAAGATGACATGCAAAATCTAAGAAATCTAATAGGACTCGGACCCGTATGCAAAACATCATAAAAATCCAACTAGGGCATAGCTACCAGGGAAGAAATGCCAAAACCCGGGCTCAGCCATGTATTATATATTAATAGAAAACTCAAGTCCAACCATGTAAGCATAAGCAAAACATAGTAATAACTCAATGATGATAGTATATTAAAGTAGAGTCAGATCTAGTAAGAAAATAACTACATACTGCTCCGCAGTCATGGAAGAAGTACTTATAGAAGATGAAAAGTACTTTTTATAGCCAAAACCAACGAAAATATGTCATAGTATAAATATCTGATTCAAATACCCAATCGGCTGTCCATAGCTAAAAAAATGCATGCATGCTAGCCAAACACAACAAACAATAGTCTAGATCGGCTCTAGAAAATCAGCTAAGATCTAGGGGAATGCTACTAAGATCTAACCACACCCCTCCCCTCGCGCTCCCACACAAACTATGTTCCAGAGTTGGCATCTAATATGCAGGTAGGGATTCATAGCACATGGGTAAGTAACCAAGCTACAACCTAGCTAAACAGGCCATAGGACAGAGTAATAAACATAATGGGGCTCCACCTAGAAAATCCCATCCCTGAGATGGCACTTTACAGTAAATATATATTGCTTACTACTCCGTCTAAAGAGAGTAGACCATAGCCTACTTGGCACTGGTGAAATCCTTGAGATTTGCTTTGGGAGAAGATGAGAGTCAAGAACAATCTTAGTACCATACAAGTCTAACAAAAACACAACCCATAAGTCAAGAGGAGTAGAACAAGACCCATCCATATTGCAATAGAAATAACAGGGTCAAAATCCAAACTAAAAAAGGGTCCTTGAACCCTCGTAGCTCTGAAAAATATTTATACTAATATGAGAGCATAACTCATGGAATTTATGGTACAAAACCGGTCTTAAATCAATGGAATAAAATGAAGAAGCAAGCTCGGAAAGTTTATGTAATAGAAAAGACTCTACAACTAAAGAGAAACCAAGAAATTACCTGGTAAAAACGATTGTAGCACCACTAGAACACCATTCCACAAATCAAAAATATAAAACAAACCCCTTAACAAATTATTTATAAGCTCAAAGATGGAGAAAAGTTTAGAGGATTTTGGAAATTTCAGCAAAAGAATGAAGAATAAGAGAAATATATATGGATGCTGGGAGGTACACCGCGGACGCTTCCACCACCCTGCGAATGTGGTGGCCTAGGTGGAAAACCCTCCATGAATGCAGGCAAGAGGCTAATGAACACGGAGAAGGGTTGGCCCAACATTTTCAAATTGCTCTAAAAGGGATAAAAATGGAAACAGAGTCTTATTTTGGCAAATTATATATGAAATCTTTATGTAATTGATATTTCAGACTCAACATGACTAACAAAACAATGATCTGCTATCTTTTAACATTTTAAAGGCCCAAAGTATTAATAATCATAAGTGAATCAATATATAAAACTTCCAAGGAACCAAACTACCCATCCCAACAAGTCACAAACGACTTGGGGAAGCTACAAGAATGCTCTAAATACAATGGAATCTGTGGAAATAAAGAAATGACCCCAAGGGTCATTACAACTTCCCCCACTAAAGATCTTTCACCTGTGAGAGTTAATAAGAAGGAAGTACTTGAAGACTCAAACAAATAGAGATAATGGGCTCGCATATCTCTCTTTGTTTCGCAGGTAGCTTCCTCGATTGGACGATGAGCTCAATGAATTTTCAACACCGAAATATCTTTGGACCTGAGCCGTCTCACAACCCTATTTATAATAGCCTCAGGTCGCTAGATATAAGTCAAGTGATCATCCAGATGAACTGTATCATGGAGGAGCACATAATAAGGGTTTGGTTCAAAAGGTAAAGCATAGAGAAGTGGAAAACAAGATGAATAACTTCTAGCTATGGAAGTAGGGACAATCTGTAAGAAACTGTGCCAACTCACTCAGTAATCTCATATGGACCATCGAATCTGGGGCTAATCTTATCCCTCCAACCAAACCTTATAATGCCTTTGATAAGAGAAACCAACAAAAATACCATATCTCTAACACAAAACTCAAGGGGACAAAGCCTATGATCCATGTAGCACTTCTATCTGCTATGTTCTACTCGTAGTCTATTATGGATAACCCTGACCTCACTGTAGCATATTGAATCAAATCTGAAGTCTATGGAAAAATCTCGATACTACTGTACCATCCAATCGATGATCTGCAATGCCTACCATATAAAGCCTCGAATGGTGGCATCTGGATTCTGGAATCATAGCTATTATTATACAAAAACTATTGTAAGGACAAATGATGACCCCAATACAACCAAAATAAAATACATAAGCCCAGATCATATCTTGATGTACTTGAATGATTCGCTTAGACTAACTATCAGTTTGTGGATAAAAGCAGTACCCAGAGCTACCTCTGCACCCATCTCTTGTTGTACAATCCTCTAAAACTAGGAAGTAAATTATGTTCCTCTGTCTAAAATAATGGAGACTGGAACCCTATGTAGGCAAAAAACCTCCCTTACATTTAATACAACAAGCATCTCAACACCCCAAGCTGACAAAGTCAGTTGGAAGTGAGAGGACTTGGTCAATCGATATATAATGAACCAAATACAATCATGTCCCCTAGAAGTATGAAAAAGTCAAAAAACAAAATCCATAGCAATCCTCTCCCACTTCCACTGATGAACAATGATTTGTTGCATCATACTATCAGTCTCTGATGCTCGACCTTCACCTACTGACAGTTTAGGCACCGTGAGTCTAATCTAGTTACATCAAATCTCATGTGTCGCCACCAACTGTCTCAAGTCTCTATACATCTTAGCTATGTAAGGGTGTATAGAATACCTGGTACTGTGAACTTCATGAAGAATAGTCTGAATCATCTCTTTAATACTCAAAACACAAATATAATGGACCATCCAACAAACTATTATAATCTACTGAAGCACCGTTATAGTCACCCCTAAAAAACAACTCTCTACACACCAAAGACCTATCCTCATACTGCTGTTGTCTGATATGATATAATAAAGTAGGTCTATCCTCAACATATGCGAGCACTCTAAAAGGGTATGAAATTTCCAAACTGATCAAGATGTTAGCTAGAGACTGGATGTACAGGGCTAACAGTCTCTTTGAAAATAATATGTGCGACAGACTGACCATGCTAATCGTCTCCCAACTCAATGCATCTGCAACCACATTTGCCTTGCCCGGATGATAAAGGATGCTTATGTCATAGTACTTCAGAAGCTCAAACCACCCTTTCTATCTCAGATTGAGCTCCCTCTAGCTCAATATATACTATAAACTCGGTGCTCGGTGAAAATCTCACAATGAACTCTATAAAGATAATATTACCAGATCTTAAGCCTAAAAACTACTGTCGCCATCTCCAAATCATTGATGGGGTAGTTGCACTCATGAAAATTCAGTTGATGTAAAGCATAAGAAAAAAATTCTACCATGCTGCATCAATACACATACAAAACCAATACCTAAAGCTCCTATGGATGAAACATCCAACACAAAAATTACCTATGGGACCCAACAAATCCAATAAAACTATGAACCTCAGAAGGTGTAGTAGGTCAAGGCCAATCTTGGACCGCTGCAATCTTCGATGTATCCACAACAATAGCTACTGTAGATAAAACATGCCCCAAGAAAGCCATGGAGTGCAACCAAATATCACACTTCGAACTTACTATAGATATGCTTAGTCCTTAAAGTCTGAAGTACAATCCTAAGTACTACTCATGCTACTCCCGATTTTAGGTGTAAACCAAGATGTCATCAATGAACACAATCATGAAGGAATCTAGATAAGGTTGGAAAACTATGGTCATAAGAATAATGAATGTGTATGGGGCATTAGTAAGTCCAAATGACATAACCAGGAACTCATAACCTCTATACCTATTCTCAAAAGCAACCTTCAGGATATCCTCAGCTCGAACCCTCAACTGGTGGTAACCTGACCTCAAGTCAACCTTCAAAAACACAGTAGCACCCTAAAACTGGTCGAAAATATTATAAATCCATGGTAAAGGATAACTATTCTTAATGGTAACCTTATTCAGTTACCTATAACTAATGTACATGTGTATAGTCCTATCCTTTTTAAAAAAAAAACAATAGAGCATCCTACAGGGAGACACTAGGACGGATAAAACCCTTAGCAGCTAGATCATGAAGCCGAGTACTGAGCTCCTTACGATCTTCCGGGGCCACACGATAAGGTGCAATAGAAATGAGACTGTTCTTGGCTCAACCTTCATAGAAAAATCAACAGCACACTTGGATGGGATGCCACATAAATCATCAGGAAAATCATCAAGAAAATCCCTAACAACAAGCACATGCTCAGGGGTAGGATGATCATCTTTCACATAATGAACATAAGCTAAATAAGCTAAACAACCTCCACCTATAAGTCCATGGTCCATAACACTAGAGATAACCCAAACTGGGAGTGACAATAGAACCCTGCCATACAATTGGGGGTACATCAAGCACGGATAACGTGAAATCTTGGAAAAAATCTATAACTACACGATGAAGGGATAATCAATAGATTCCTAACATCACATGAAAATTAGTCATCTTTAGAGGCACAAGATTAGTCCAAGTGTTCAACTATTGTATGGTAACAACACAAGCCCTGTGAATCTGATCCACCACTCTTTTGGTATTCACTTGTCTTTTTTTGTTCCACTCCTTTCCAACTCATTTCTTTGGTTCAACAATTTCAACACCACTCTCCTTCTCTAGGATGGCCCAAAAACTCACATACGGGAGTGGGTACTCTCAAGGGAGAAGGTAAAGGCTAACACATAATGCCCAAATGGATTACAAAACATATAAACATAAGAATAGGTAGACCTAGGATAAAAAATCAAAGGAGGTTGAGCACAAACAAGTAACATACCCGCGACCACAACATCAAAACCTTAGCCTGGGATTTGTTGGGTATATCATATTACTGGCGACATCCACCCCATGCTGATCTCCTCCTCTACCCCCTTTTCTTCCCCTATAGCCCCTATCAAGGCCACCATGAGACACTATTTGGCCATTTCTAATTAGTAGTGGTGTTGATTGAGAAGGCCTTGTAGTTTGTGCTATTTATTGAACGACCCAATGCTGCAAAACTATCTAGAAAAATATCCTATCTCTCCACACTCATAAAAAACTCTAGGCTCTGACCTGACTGGAACTACTAACTAAACCACCCTATCCACCAATGTTTTCGAGACTCGGTGAATGCGCCGCTAATGGGATGACTATTATGAACCCGATCAGCTGACTGTACAGAGGCTTAAACTGACCTACATTTCCCCTGCGGAAATTGGTGATGCTACTACTAAGTTCTACACCTATCGTAACATATCCCAAAATATCAAAAACTAAAAAAAAATCCTAGGTGGCACTATCTCTTATTGCCGCCTCCTTGGTTTAAACGATAGAGTCTCTTTATAATATGGGTATAATCAACCACTGTCAACAACGGACCACCTTGAGAAACCAACAACTCAACCTCTATCACTAAACCTAATCTTAACCAAGTCGTAAAGTGGTGAACTCTCTCTTCCTCGGCAGGCAAAATCAGTCCCATATCTCGAAAGCTGAGAGAAATAGGCCTCATACTCAATAACTATTATTAATCCCTGCTGTAACCCAAGAAATTGAGCCCTATGATCCTTTTGAACACTTCGGGGAACATACTTGTCCATAAAGGCATCTATAAATTGGCTTCATCTCATAGTTAGTGACTATTCTAGTTTGCTATTATTGTTTACTATCCACTAGGACTTAGCCGACCCTTCAAATTGATACCCAATAAAGTCAACTCCATTTATATCCCTCAAGCCCAAAGTCTATAATCTCTTCTCACACTCCACTATAAACTCATAAGGATCCTGCCTAGAGTCACCAGAAAATCTTGAAGGCCTTATACAGATAAAGTAATTATGCATCTTCCAGTCCTCGAAAGTCATAATAGGGGATACATGATGAATCTTAACTAGAGTACATCTGGAATGAGCTGTGGAGGAAGAACTGCTGCTACTACTGGTGTTGGCTGAATAGGAGGAGCTGGGAACCCTGTGCCACTCCTTAAGCTAAAGTCTAGGTGGGACCCGTCAATTGGCACCCTACCAAACATGGTATTATTTGGTACACATACACTTTAACATATCTCTAAGTTCCTCATAAGAAGGTGGCGACATCTGTTGTGGTGGTAGATCTATATGTGTAGGATCAGGACTTGAAATCTAGCCCAACCTCATCCATGGGCTCTGGATCTACCCCTACCCCAAACTAAAGCGTGGTATCAGAGCTATAGCACTTTCTCCTACATCCATGGACACTGGTGCACCTAGAGCTCAGATACCACACTTTCGTGACCCAAAATTGAGTTGTGATGGCATTTACATCCCACTTGTGGACAATTATAAACCCCCACCTAGATCGTTCAACAATGGGTAAGTATCCAGCAACAATAGAAGGAAAAAAAGAAAAGATATGGAGAGAAGGTATGGTAGAAGACAAAATAAAATAGAAGAACTGTAGTATACATTGAAAGAAAACCCCAGAACCTAGTATCATGGTTGTAAGGCATCTATACATATATACCAAAAAAAAAAGATACAACCTAAAATGAGGCAAAAACTACAAACTGATCCGAACCAAACTAGGACAACATTACATCAAAAGAAGAACCCGTCATCCTGAACACCAAGTGCTCGCTGTATCTCCAAATAGCTCCTGTCTAGCCTACATAATCACTTCCTCGTTGCTAATTTGTACCTGGATCTGCATCACAAAAAAGATTCATAAGTACAGTATTAGTACCAAATACAATGGATACCCAGTAGGCATCATAAGCCAATTAGGGAAAAGGAAGTATAAGTAAATTAAAGTGCAATAGAGAGAAAGTAGGACAATAGTACAAGACTATATCTAAGTCATAGACAAGTATAGAGTTAGCACGATGCATACTTAGAGGTCACACATAACTACCATGATGTAGGTCCAAAACAAAATACAGGACAAGTAACAGAGTTATTTTCCACAGGTAAAACAATGAAGATCCCAGAAACCTAAAAAACTATAATAGAAGCCGAGCTAGCAAATAAAATACTGGTATATAAGTAACCAAACGAGGCTTATCACAGAGTGTACACAAAATCATGAAGTATGAATTGCAAAGGTGTGCAGAAAATTAAATAAGTGATGACATGATCCCTCTCTAGGATACTCCCAAACTAAGAGGGACCGATGGAGGACTCGAACTGTATATCTCTACTCTGTAAATACCCCTCCCCCAGGCTATGCAACATACATACATGGCTACCCAGGTTTGTATAAATCATGGAAGGAATCGAACCCATATGAAAAATCCCATAAATCCAATAAGACTCAAACCCATGTGCAAAACCTCGTAAAAAGCCAACTAGGAAGAAATGCCAAAACTCGGGCTCGGACTGTATATCATATTTCACTAGAAAACTCAATTCCATCCATGTAGGCATAGGGAAATTTCTCCATACTGCTTAGCAGTCGTGGAAGAAGTACATATAGAAGATGAAAAGTCCTTTTTGTAGGAAAAACCAATGAAACCAACCACAATATAAATGTTTGACCCAAAAACCCAACTGGCTGTCCACATCTAAAACAATGCATGCACGCTCTCCAAACACAACAAACAATAGGCTAGATCGACTCTAAAGCCACCAACTAAGATTCAGGGGATAGATACTAAGCTCTAACCACTAGTTTTTACCCTCCCCACAAACTATGTTCCATAGTTGGTTTTAAATATGCAGGTAGGGCTTCATAGCCCCTGGGCAAGTAACTAAGCTACAACTCAGATAACAAGTCCACAGGACGGAGAAATAACCCTAACAGGGATCCACTTAGAAAATCTGAACCCCGAGATAGCACTTTAAAGTAAATATACAACGCTAATACACAGTGGCGAAAACCCTGAGAATCGCACTGGAAGAAGCTGAGAGTCATGGACAAGCTTGGTACTACACGAGACTAAGAAAAAAACAACCCACACGTCAAAAGGATTAAAACAACACTCACATTTCTATAGAAATAGCAGGGTCGGAATCTGAACCAAAAAGGGGTATGTGAACCCTCGTAGCTTGAAAAAATAAAATATTTATAACAACACATAGAGAAATGTACAAAATTAGGATAAAACTAACAAAAGAAAATGAAGAAATAAGCCTTGAAAGTTTATTTAACACAAAAAAATTTAAAACTAAAGAGAAACAATGAAATTACTCGATAGAAACGATCACATAACAACCTGAAAAAAATTACTAGATCAAAACTACAACATAAGATCCATAACAAACTGTTTATAAGCTCAAATCTGGAGAAAATTTGAGAGGATTTCAGAAATTTTGTCAAAAATGCAGAAAAATAAGAGAAATATATATATGGCTGTCAAGAGGTGCACAGTGAAGGAGGCCACCACTAGAGAATACGGTGGCCTAGGAGGACAAGACTCCCCGAATGTGTCCAAGAAGCCCATAAATGTGGAGAAGGGCTTTTCTAGAAGATTTTTAAATAACTCTAAAAGGGATACATAATGGAAATAGAAGTTCGATTTTGACAAACAACATATAAAATATTTATGTAATTGATATTACAAACTTAACCAAACCAAAGAAACGATGATACAACATTGTTTACTATGGGAAAGAATCTAACTAGCATTAAACAGAAGGAAATCAAGCTATAAATCTATTAGGAACCAAAGTATCGGTCCCAACAAGTAACAAATGACTTGGGACAGCTACAAGAATGCTCTAAATATAGAGGAATCCACCAAAATATGAAATACAGTCTGCCTATAATTTCCAGGGTATAGAGATTACATGTCATGTGGATTGATTATATAAAGCCTCTCGGGCTACAAAAACTTAGGCAAAGGACATTGAGATTATGTCATACCTACACAACGGACGTAGTTTAGAGAACTGAGTTATTTGAACTCATATCCGCTTCCAAGAATAGTGTAATATTTAAAATAATCTTATAACTTAAGTTGAAAAATCTTTTAAAAGTCATGCCATGGATCTTAGTAATCATGTAGAATTCATTATGTTTGCAAAGATAAACTTCTATGTAATAACATAAAATTATAGTTAAAAAAATCTTTCACAAAGACATGTAAATTAAAGAAAAATTTCCTAGTTCATAAATAAACCATAATTTGGAGCATTTAAACATAATCAAGAACTTAACATAAAACTATAATTTCCTATAAAAATCTTATATGCGAATGGAGTAAATACGTAGAGAATCATACTTAGTAAACTTAAAACATAAAACCCTAGCCCTAGAAATATACTAGGTTTTTTTTAAAATACTTGGATACGAGGATGAAAGGATTCCATCAATGAATAGTCTTGAGTACTAGATAGGGATTTAGTCTTCAAATATGAAGGAGAACCATGAAAAATTGAAGCTCTTGAAACCTTGGGCTTCAATTCTTGGTGAGGATTTATTCTGACTTTGGGTGGAGAATAATGTAGAATGAAATTTCTAAGGCTGAACACTATTAAACCCCTTATAATAGTCTTAAAACAATGTAATATATACATTGAATGGATAGGGATATAACTAATACCCTTGGGAAAATAAAATTATATTCTAAAAAATAAGTTTTTATGAATAGGTTCACGATCTGTAAACCTCATTCCGCAGGTCTTTGAATGGGTCATGACCTAGAGCCTCCAGTATAGTGCTCTGTACCTCTATGATAGCATAGTCCTCCTTCACAGCATTGGGTATCAAGGATGCAATTCTAATCTTGTGCCCTTTAAATACAAAGGAATATTTGTTGAGCGTATCATGACAATTGACACACCTCTCTATCAACCATGGTAATCCAAACAACACATGACAAGATCGCATTGGTACTATATCATATAGCATCTCTTCTCGATATTTACCAATGCTCAACTTCAAGCTCACTTGCTTGGTTACCTCAACTTCACAATCATTATTGAGCCAAGGACACCATTTGAGTTTGTATGGGTTGGGATGAGGTTGAGTGGGGAGTTGCAAACCCTCCACCACGTGATGACTAACAACATTCACACTACTCCTATCATCAATGACCAAGGAACATACCCGGTCCAATATCTTGCATCTTGTATGGAATAGTGTTATGTTGGAATCAAACTCCTCTTGGTAGAGGTCCTTCGTAATATTTCCCAATTCACAAGAAAGATTCATGTTGACCTCCAATTGCCCCAACTCTTCCATTGAGTGTCCATCAACATGCTCTCCTCTAAGCTCCTTCGCTTTCTTTGTGGGATGAACTATTGCACTAGGCCTATCATTTAAGGCCACTTTTGACCTCTTGTATGGACATTCTTCAATCATGTGCCCACCACCATAAGCTAACGTCATTCAAACAATTCAAGGTTGTCGGTATTGTGGTAGAATGATTCTGGTTGATACACAATGGACTAAAGAATAACGTACTTGAATCAAGAAAGATCAATGAGAATAAAAAAATAAAATCTTGAAAGAATTAGCACAAAAGAAGTGAATTCAAATGAACTAGAATTCAATTAGTATGATAGAATACTAATCGATTACTAGTTGAGGGGTTGCGTAAATCGAACGAGGAAACTTGATTCAAAAGTTGGACTTACTTTTCAACACTTTGTGAATTCGGTTGATTAGAAAAAGAATTCAGTCATTATAAACTTTAATTGATCAAACAGAGAATGTTACTACCAAGTTTGAACACTTTTAGGAACCATTTTCAATGTGACTTGACCGCTGTTTGAGTGGGCAGACCGCCGTCCAAGAGTAGCAGTTGTCGTCCTTTGCAGTGTTGGAAGGGAAGTTTTAGGTGTTGAACACCGTCCATAGGGCAGACCGCCGTCCAAGAGGGTGGCCAGCTGCCGTCCTACACAGCTCAACCGCCGTCTTGGGCAGATTGCATGTAGCTTGCATGAATTGGCTCCTTATTGTGTAATTCCTTTCCTCAAATCCTTATGTTTTCCCTCTGATTTAGGTTGATCCTTAACACCTTTTGAACTTAATTTCAATCCAAAAAATGGATCAAACAACCAGCAATTGAAGAACAACAATCAGCCCAAAACTTCAACCAAGAACACCAAGAACGCTAGAATTCCGAATTTGTTCAAATCACTTCGGAATTGAACGAAACTTGAAACGTAGGGTCCTTATAGCATATAAAATACCAATATGAAGTCTCAAACACGAAATCTTCAATTTGACCCCATGCGGATGGATCAAACATACCGGATCTTCATCTTCTTCACATGAAGATGTGAAGAACACTCATGAACAATGTTGAAGATTTCAAAACCCAACTAC
>JBDJHY010165349.1:657-12486 GCA_039654485.1 Withania somnifera | reverse complement strand
AGGGATTTATAGTCCTCTAATCACTACTTACATAATCCCCAAAACTACTTCGATTGACTTGTGTTGTGTTTATTTAATATAAAACCTTTATAGATTTAGCCAAGCGAGTCAACTAAGTACACAATCATGTCTTAATTGCTAATCATGTTCATTATTCTAATTTTAGATTAAAAAAATAATCTCGCCCCTTACACTTCCATTCCACTAGTCAGATTACCAGATTAGTGCACCTTAGAGCTATAGATTTATTCTAATACTGGCCAAGCAATTAGAACACATTAATACCGAAGTGTAAGAACAATTAATCATGAGAAATAATTAATTATTTATATCAAACCAATATCATATGACATGTGCTAGCCATAATCTCATAATAAGGTTTTTAGCCAAAATAGTCATGCTCAATTTAGAAAATAATGTATTTAATATAAACATATATGAATTTAATGATAGATGTAACCCTAGGTTGCTTGAATATCTTCTCTATTTGATGTTTTCTATCCCAAGTGCTACAATATGCCCCAAAACATCTCCTTCAAGGTTATATAGACATCCAAGCAAAAGACTATTTTGCCCCCAACTTAAATTGTAAGTTGAGAACAATTCCAGTTTATGTAAACAAGGGACCACGATGTGATCGTAATAGTGATAGGAAAGCCATGACGTCGTGATCTCTATCGTGATAGGGCCAAGTTTCCTGCATTTCCTCCCTACTCATTTTGGCTTTCACTTCCACTTGATCTATTTTCCTAAAGGCTCCAAATAAACCTAAAATAGGCTAATCATCTGGGTTAGTAATGCTACACACACATTTGATAATAATATACTCAAAAAACACGTAATTATTCCCGAAACCAAGCCAAATATGGGACTTTAATGGCGTTAAGGCATATAAATATGCCTAAGATCACCATATAAATAGTGAGTTAAACTTCCCTAAGCACTTTACACTTTTTATTTCTCAACAACCATTAATCCTTTACTTTATTTATTTTCTTAACCTTTGTCAAATATTTTTCTCAATAAACAATTCCATTTTTTTCAAGAATGCGTTACTCATATATTTTTGATATTTTTGAGCACTTATATTTTTTTTCTCATCACTTTTTTTTCTAAGTGCATTTTCTTGGCATGTAGGCACTCTATCCAAAAAGGTCTCCTTACCATACTACACTCATTGTAAACCTTTTTTTCCCCTTTTTCCTTTATTCATATTTTCAACTTCAATCACAACTTTTGTACAGTGCTAAAGGAATCAGGGTGCAAAAAAATAGGGATTCAATAAACAGGAATAAGGAAAAATTATGGCTACCAAAGAATAGGCAATAGGCTCAAAGGGCTGACTAATGATACTATATCTGAATAGGCTAACATTTAACAAAACATATCAAGAAGGGCCTATATCATTTTCTAGTCAAAGCAATACTTTTATTTTTCTTCAATAACATGTAGGGCACGTTCTAGACTAAGATACAAAACATGGAAGATGCAAGAATCTCACCTCACTTGGCACATTGGTTCGACTAGTACTACACAAAAGTTGAGTTCCAAATAAGCACAAATTGAATGATATTTTATTATTAAGCCACAATATTGTTTAGTGTTAAGAGTTATACAATGTATATATCCCTCCTAGTAACCTACTCATTGCGCTTAGTTATAGTTCGAAGTTATTTGTTTTTCAAAAGTCAAGGACACTATCTAATATACTAAGTGTTTGCAATCATTGCAGGGTTCCACCTATTCTAATACCATCTACAACTGATTTTTCTTAAGAGAGTTGTCATCCATCCCTCATCAGGAAAATTCCTTTATTCTATGATGAAAAAGAAAATAGAATAAATACAAACAACTACCTATTCAAGATTAAGGGACAATCCTTAGAAAAGAGACGGAAAGAAAAACTAAGAAACCCCAAAAATAAATGTAATAATGAAAAATTAACGTACAAAATTAAAGTACAAAAATTAAAAATTAAAAACTATATTAACCAAAAAAATTTAAAAAGTACATAACCAGCCAATATAAAAGTACACCATAAGAAAAAAACTGAATTAAACAAAAACTAAGTTAAACAAACCACGTCATACCATCAACACACCCCCTAAGATCAACCTACCACAGATATTTATAGTCCCCACCCATACTTTAAAATCAAGCACTGTCCCCAGTGTACAAAATAAAATAAAAGATAAAGGCTATAAGACTTCCTAGCTAGACGCCAAGGTCCTCCAGTCAGAGACATGAAGGAATTCGTCCTCTCCCTCTGGATGACATCCCCACTACATCACCCTCATCATTGTCACTCTCATCTTCAGCATCAGAATCCCCCTATGCATAGTCATCCTCAGTGGGGAAATCATCATAGACAGGCTCTACAAAGTAGGTCCAATCCTGCACATTATGCGAGCATGATCATTCAGCGAGTACTCTAAGTACACGATAATTATATTTTCTTTCGCAATAGGATTACCGCCGATACACAGCCTTAGCATGTTGGTCCCATACATGAAACCCAAATAGGTCTCGTAGATGGTGTTGTGCTTCAACTGTGTCAATTACTACCCCCCCCCCCAATACCAGCAGGTGCAACCTTACTCTTTATAATGTCCACAACTTAAGCAATCAGAGGATGGATCGAATCTTCCATATCTTCTTCAACATCTTGACCACACAAAAACCGTGTGATCATGCTCCCAAAACTGCACCTCCACAACGGACTATATCTGGCGTTCTTCATTGCATCTCAAATTACCCCAAAAATATTAATTTCCATGCCTATCATTAGTTCATAGACAAGGAATACTCTGCTTCAAATCACAGTGGTGTAGTAGTTAATAGTCATAAGGCAATGATTGAAAATCTTTAACCAACAACCGGTTTCCTTGTTTAAAATGGAGAATGAAAGGGTAAAGTGGCACCCTTGAGCATCCTGAATCCATCGGGCCTGTGAGTTCACACCACACAGGGTGTGTACGAATATTTTGATATGGTGGGTGCCTCTATAATTCACATAATGGTGTTATGTCAGCCTTATCATTAATGTTTAGCAAGTTGTTGACAAAGGCCTCCATTACACAAAAAGTGTGCCCTCACACCTTACCTCATCTGTCTCCATTCGATTCCAAGTGCCATAGAATTCCTGGACCAAGTCGATATTACATTCGCCTTGGTCCTCAAATATAAAATCCAAGCCTAGCTGGGGAACCCGGGTGAAAATTAGTGGCAAGTCCATTTCTAAACTGGTCCTGTCAATCTTCTCAATAGGGAGACACCGGGCTATAGAGTTTTGTCGGTACCATGTTCTTACTGAATCTTCTACAACAGCAATACCAAAATGACTAAGTTTCACCTTAGGAGGTGGCACAAGAGGTGGCTCCTTAGTAGAAGCATTACAAGCTCATTTAGAGCTTGGACCAGCGGAAATTGAGCCAATTATGGTAACTTTCTATGGGTAAGCTGGTTTGGTAGATTGCATATGCATTGTACTATGAATAAAGAAAGATGTATTAATACAGCCACAGAGAACATATAAGACAACTTTAATAGGTATTGTTGCCGCCGCATACTTATGTTTGAAGACACCAAACAGTTGATAGTCACTAAATATAAGGTAAGACTTCCTTAAATATTACAATTCAAGACCAAGTGCGGATTTATGCCTTTACATCATCTTATGGAATTTGTTACAACCTCTAATTCTTTAGTCTATTACCAGCAGCTACACCCGCACATTTAGAAATAGCACAAATATTATATAACATATAATGGTGGAATGGTGGAAACCACCCACACTTAAACTATTAAGCCATGTCACCACAACTTAATTTCAGCACAACAAAATTTACATGTGTCATATAAATGAAAGGTACGTAGACTTCCCTTTATCAATGTGCATTATGTAGTTTCCGTGTATCAATGTTCATCACCCAAACTAATTCTATCATAATAACGTGCAAGTATGTGACACTTCTGACAAAGGCACAACATATATTAAAAGCTGAAAATAACCTAACTTAATACACTATGTACAAAAAATATATGGAAATCATATGGGCCATTCCATTATCATCCCAAGCAATAAAGTCATTTAAAATCAGTCCCCAAACTCATCAAGTAGTCCAGCCCACAAACTCCACCGCAACAGAAACCCAAGTTGCACGATCCATAAAGAAGATTTATTTTTAACAACAAGCATGGCATAATAAGAGTAAGTCATTACTATCATAACTAAATACACAACCATGGTCAAGAGTACATGATATTATTATGTCCATAATGAAAAACCAAGAGAGATAAAAAGAGGAGAGAGTAAGAGCTAACTTGATATTCTTAACCCTTGATAAGCAATGGAAGTCGATGAGGCAAAAAGAGGGAAAGACTTACGTTTTAGTGAGAACGACTGTTTCAAAGTGTAGGGGGAATGAGGGTTAGGGGTATTTAAATAAAACCAAACCGACTCGGGTAGATTTGTTGGGTGTTAATAATTCTTAGACCTAAAAACACTCTATAACAACGTGATATGTATTATGATGGATTATTATGCTAACCAGTGTCTCATTATGATGGGCATCACGATGTGATGCCTATCGTGATGGCTAACCCAACATTCATGAGTTCTATTACTATAAGCATCACATCATGATGACCATTATGATGGAACTCCCAGTTAACTAGAGTCTCAACATGATTAGCATCACGTCGTGATAGATCTCTAAGTATCTATAGTTACACCATGATAAGCATCACATCATGATGCCCGTTGTGGTGGAACTCTAGCCTTTCAGTAGACGATCACAATGTGCATCACAACATGATAACTATCATGAACGATCTATACTTGAGTTCTTTTAGAAAAATTTCCATCCCACAATGTACCTTTCGGCTTTTGTATCTTCATGTACCTAGCAAACATTATAAAAATGATTAAACGACATAAACAAAGAAAAAATTACGCAAAAATCACGAGTTTCCTCCCGTGTAGCGCCTTATTTAATGTCATGGAATGACCCAATTAATCTCACGTATCCACTATATTGATGGATATCATCCACAATCCACATTGGGCAAATAGTTCTTGACCCTTTGACCGTTAACCAAAAAAGTTTTGTCCGACTTATAATCATGAAGCTCAACAACACCATGCTTCATAACACTCACAAATTTGAATGACCCCATCCAATTAGAGTATAATTTTACTGGAAACAGCCTCAATCATGAAATGAATAACAACTCTTGTTGTCCCGGATCAAAGGATCTATTTCCTAATTGCTTATCATACCATTTTTTATTTTTCTCCTTGTAAAGTTTAGCATTTTCATAAGCATTGAGCCTGAACTCCTCAAGCTCATGTAGCTGTGACATCCTCTTATTAGTGGTTGCCTTAAAGTCAAAGTTTAACCTCTTGATAGCCTAATACACGCGATGCTTTAATTTAATAAGCATGTGACATTCTTTCTCAAAGACCAACAGATACAGTGAAGTACTGATAGGAGTTTTATACACCGTTCTATAAGCCCAAAGGGCATCATTGAGCTTCTCAGCCTAATCTTTCCTCTGTGCATTTCCTGTTTTTTTGAAAATTTATTTGATCTCCCTATTCGATACCTCCACTTTCATACTAGTTTGGGGGTTATAGGTAGTGACTACCTTATATGTCACCCCATACTTATTTAGCAAACCTTTAAACCATGCGTTCTTGAAATGCAACCTACCATCACTAATCATTGCCTGTGGAGTGAAAAATCTTGTGAAGATCTGTTTCTTCACGAACTTGATTACTACTCTTTCTTCATTCTGGGTAGTTTTATTGCTTCCACCTATTTTGATATATAGTCGACCGCTATGAGAATGTACTGGTTCCCATACAATAGAGAAAAGGGACCAAAAAATCATTACCCTAAACGTGGAAGATCTTAATTTCAAAAATATTGGTCAATGATATCTCATGACATTTGGAGATGGACCCCATCCTTTGACATTGGTCACACTTCTTTACAAACACATTAGCATCCTTAAACAATGATGACCAAAAGAAACCCAACTATAGGACGTTGTGTGCAGTGCGTTCCCCGGTCAAAAGCGGTAGACTGTAAATCTGTTGAAGTTTTTCTACATTGGTTCGAATCCTGCCTCTCCCATTTGTTTGTTGTAGACTTCAGAGAAGAGAAAAGAGGCATTTTTCAGCGTAGGAAGGCCAACCGAGCGAAGTTTTTTCTTTTTTTTTTTTATCATGCCGCAAAGTGAAATTGTATCATATGTTAGTTAGAGAGGTTGGCGAACTACTACAATCTATAGACTTCCCATCTATATCCAATCCCAATGAGAATAGAAGCAATTCTCTTCCAGCCTGTCTTGTAGTCGTAGTCTTTTAGTGCATCTCAAACTCCAGCACACACCTCCTAATAATATGGTATAGGCCTTGCTTATACAAGAATGGCTCATCCCAGAAATAAAACTTAAAATCATGGATCAGTTGCTTATTCTATTGACTTATGGCTCTAGGTGGAAAAATCCCACTTAACAACACATTTACTATATTCACATACCATGGTAGCTATTGTATTGATAAGTTCGTTAGTTAATCGTCTGGAATTCTTCTATGATTTGCCTCTGTTCCTCAATGTGCTCATGATTTTCCAACCAGGATAGGTGATTATCGGGATGATTTTTCATAAACTTTACTATCATGAATCTCAAGATCAAATTCTTGTAGCAAAAGGATCCACCTAATCAACTGCATTTTTTTCATCCGACTTATTAAAGAGGTACTGAATCTCTGCATGATTAGTATACACTATTACTTTAGTTCCTACTAGGTAGGCCCTAAATTTATCAAATGTATAAACTAATTCTAGAATCTCTTTCTTAGTGATAGTGCAGTTAACTTGTATGGCATCCAGAGCCTTGCTAGCATATGGAGCGGAAGATCTTATCCTTCATCTGTCCCTATACTGCACCCACGACCATATCACTCGCATGGTATATCAATTCAAAAGGTAGCTCCCAGTCTGGAGCAACAAGTATAAGGGCCTTAGTCAAAGCCTTCTTCATATGGTTAAAGGATTTTAAACATTTAGTAGAGAATTCAAATTTTTCATCTTTTTTGAGCAATATACATAAAGGCCGAGAGATCTTTGAGAAGTCATAGATGGATCGCATATAGAACCCGATGTACCTAAGAAAACTCTTCACCCCTCATACTGTGACAGGGTGTGGTAACATTGAAATTGCATTTTTCTTGGCCTTATAAACTTCTAAACCAACTTTGGACACCTTGTGTCCAAGGATAATGCATTCTTTCACCAAGAAGTGACATTTCTCCTAATTCAACACCAAATGTGTTTCTTCACATCTTGCAAAGACTTTATCCAGATACGTCAAACCCATATCAAAAGAGTTCCTATAAACTAAAAAAATCATCCATAAACACTTCAAAAGAGTCATCCACCATATCACTAAATATAGCCATCATGAATCTTTGGAAAGTAGAAGGCACATTACATAACCTAAAGGGCATGATCCAAAAAGCATAAGTATAAAAAAGGGCATGTAAAGGTGGTTTTTTCCTGATCTTCAGGAGCTATGGCTATTTGATTATACCCTAAATATCCGTCTAAAAAATAAAAATAATCTTGGCCCGTAATTTTATCAAGCACATGATCCATAAATGAAATTGGATAATGATCCTTGTGGGTTTCCTCGTTGAGCTTACGATAGTCCATGCAACTCCTCAACCCAGTAACTGTACGGGTCGACACCAGCTCATCTTTGTAATTTTCAGGACGGTCATGCCTCCCTTTTAGGGACGCATTGCACTGGACTCATCCATTTACTATTGGATATGGGTAAATAATACCTGCATCTAGCCATTTAATCACCTCTTTTTCCACCACCTTATTCATTGGTGTATTGATTCTCCGTTGTTGTACCCTTGGCTTATAGTTATCCTCCAGCATAATTTTGTGCATAAAAATGCAAGGTTGATGCCCTGAATATCAATATTTTCTATCCAATCACTTGCTTCCTCCTTTTCAACACTTCCAGAGCTTCCACAACTTGTGCCTCAGACAATTCAACCACAAGTATAACTGGTAGAGTCTCATCTTTTCCCAAGAAAGCATACTTGAGATGGGTGGGTAAGACTTTTATCTCCAACTTTGGAGCTTCTGCAACCGGTGGCTTTTGAGGAGGCCCAAGAAGCATATTTAGTGGCTCATACTCTCTTTTCTTTGCATAAATTCTACAAAGGTCTAATAATTGGATCATCTTGTAGCCTTCAATATCTCCTTCAATTTCTTGACCCGTGATTGCCCTTACTAGCGGATTACTAACCATCGGCCTTGACACTTTATTGTATGCGTCAAAGACTGTGATTGCTAATAAATCCTTATATAATGCAGGTAGCTTTAGGGACTTAAACATAGCAAACTCTTCTACTTTGTCATGTGTCCTCATAGTGAGTCGCCGTGCAGCCATATCAATCGACACATGACCCGTGGACAGAAATGGATGCCGCAAAATAAATGAGACTTCTGGATCTGGATAAAATCCAAAATAATGAAGTCCACAGGAAAGATCAATGATCCCACCTGCACCATCACGTCCTCCACTATGCAAGGAGGTCTAACCAAAGATCGATCGACCAACTATAAAATAATTATGGGTCCAATCCCATTTTCTTGAAGTAACATGTTGGCATGAGATTTATGTTTGCTCCTAAATCACATAACCCTTTAACACTTAGTCCTGGACAATAGTAATTTGAATGGTGAAACTACTTGGATCTTTTAGCTTCACAAATAATTTGTTTTGAATGCATGATGTGCACTCTTGAGTAAGGGCTATTGTGGCATGCTCGGTGAAACAATCTTTGTTAGCTACATTGTCTTTCAGATACTTGGAATACTTGGTAATTCCCTACAATACATCAATCAAAGGCAAGTTATTATGAACATGCCCAAATATTTCCTTAAACTTCTGGAATCCCTCTTCTTCTTTCTGTTTTTCAAACATTGAAGAAATGGTGGTGGAGGTCTCAGAACATTTGTTGCACCCCTATACTTAGTGTCTTGTTTGTTGGCACTATCTATATTGTTCTGTTGCTTTCTGCTTCTTTGCTTAATTGATCTACCTTTTGAGGCACTAACTCCTGCAACTATAGATCACTTCTCATTGTAACTACATTTACTTATCTTGGCTTTTGGTCTATGTTTTTTAAAACACCCCCTTAGGGCCTTGTATTATGTAACACAAGCAATTTCCCCATTTTCCTCTCCAGTTGTTGTGTAGCCATTTGTTGATTTTTCAGATTTGCTTCCAACCTTGCTAGTCTTTCACTCTCACGTGTCTGCCCCTCTAGTAACTTTTTAAGCATATTTTTTGTACTGTTACTAGGATGCACATTCTACGAAGTACCATAATTTTGTTGATTGAATTTGGGTCCCTTTTGCTAATTTTACTGATGGTTTCTTTACTAATTTGGACCCTGTTGATGTTGTTGATTTTTATTTCCACCCAAATAAAAATTTGGGTGGTTTTTCTATCTTGAGTTGTAAGTTTTTACCATAGTATTGATGTCCTGCACCTCTCTGTGCATTTCCCACGAAGTTAACTAAATCAGGATTGCCCTAACATATATCAGCCGTATGATCACCTCCCTCATATGTCTCACACCCATCACAACTTGAGATTGGACTACATTTAATGTAGTCAGCTATTGTTGTTGTCCAAAAGCTTGTGCGAATATGTTTTGGAGAGATAAAATTTGTGCTTGGTAGTTGAGACTTCACCCTTTTTTCTTCTTCCCA
Organism: Withania somnifera; assembly: GCA_039654485.1. Classification (NCBI taxonomy): domain Eukaryota; kingdom Viridiplantae; phylum Streptophyta; class Magnoliopsida; order Solanales; family Solanaceae; genus Withania; species Withania somnifera. Next base: position 2,677 of record JBDJHY010165349.1, on the reverse strand, counting down.
CGAAACTGAAACTAAAGAATTCCTTGTAGGGTCAGCTTACCAATTGCTCTATTTTCTCTTTCCTGCCTACAACTCACGACATACTTTTCGTTGGTCGAGTTACTTCGTCCCTCTCCAATAGTGTTGGAAAAAAGAAAACTGCTTGATTGAACAAACATTGGTTGAACCTTCTAAAGTTTGAGAGTACAGGCCTATTTTCTGATGTACCATCTTGTATAAAGTCATCTCTAAAGTGATTACAATAAGATTACAGAAGGTGGTGAGTTCTATAGTTGATCCTAATCAATCAGCCTTTGTTCCTGGTAGGGCAATAAATGACTTAATACATCTCCATTCCAATCAGCATTACCTATGGAAATCCTATTTAGTAATGTATACATCTCATCATATGTTCACTCCAAGGCCTATCCCTTAGCGGCTGAATCTAACAATACTTTAGAATTAGGTTTCAGTGATTTGATAAAGGTGTCCAACAATATTTTATTAGATTGCTGACGATGAGGACAATTTTGAGCAATGCCTTAAACCTCTCCCAAGATTGGTAGAGATTTTCACCTGGATTTTTTCTAAAGAATAAGATTTCATTCCTCAACCTTGCAATCTTTTTGTATGGAAAGAAATGAGTCAAGAACTTTCTTGCTAAATCCGTTCATGAAAGAATAGAGTTGGGTGGCTCTATAGCTATCCACTGCTTTGCATCACCAAGAAAGGAGAATGAAAATAGAGTTAGTCTCACACTTCCATTCCACCAACAAATATAATCTTACTCCTTACACTTCCATTCCACTTGTCAGAGTACTAAATAAGTGCACTTTCTTAGCTATAAATTTATTTTAATAGTGGCCAAGGAATTACAAAACATTAATACCAATGTGTAAGAACAATTAATCATTAGAAATAATTATTACTCTATATCAAATACATCTCATACATAATTTGCTAGCTATAACCCCAAAACAAGGGTTTTTAACCAAGAATAGTCATGCTCAATTCAGAAAATAATGTATTTAACATGAACGTACAATAATTGGATGATAGATGTAACCTTAGGTTGTTTGAAAATCTCCTCCACTTGTTGATTTCTCTCCTAAGTGCTACAGTACTCCCCAAAATGTCTCCTTCAAGGTTATATAGACGCCCAAGAAAAAGGCTATTTTCCCCCAAATTATTCTGCAAGGTGAAGACAATTCTAGCCCAGCTAAACAGGGGATCACGATGTTACCCCAATCGTGATGGCAAGCCATCGCATCATGATCCCTATTGTTATAGTGCAATATTTCCTACATTTCCTCCCTGCTCATTCTGTCTTTCATATGGGTTAGTAATTCTACACACGTATTTGATAATAAGATACTCAAAAACCATATCAAAACATGGGACTTCAATGGCATTAAGGCATATAAATATGCCTAACATCATTGGTAAGTTGTTTTCTCTTCATAATGGAGGATATTTATCATTTTAATCCCTTACTTAAATTTATAACTATTTTCTCTTATTTTCAATTAGATTACTGTTCGTTCTAGTGCAGTTGGTCGGCTTGTACTCCGTGTTTAGGTGATACATTAGTTTGGGTGTGTCTTCCTTCTGTTCTAGCTTTTTTTGATTTAGCAACTTTTTGCACTTTTGATCACACTGCTTCCAATATATTTTGGGGACCTTCTAGTGGTACATTAGGGCTTAAATCAAATCATGTTTTCCTAGAGATGATCCATTTCATGCTCGTATTTATAGTTTACTTTTTTGAGTTGTGGGGACCACGGGTCTGTTTAGGGGCCTGTCTTCCAACCAGGGTTGCTAATTGCAAAATGGGTCTACATTCTTCATGTTTTAATCCTTGAATTCATTATCTTATAGTTTTAGGTGACTTCGGCTCCGTTTGGAGCTTCGGGCCTATGATGCGTGCAATTTAGCAATTTTTGCCTGCACCCAGGTAGGCTAGGTTTATTTATGTGCATTGTAGATTGGGATATTATTTTGTGCTTGTGATATAACTAGTAGTGTGGATTGGGATTTAGGT
>JBDJHY010165321.1:0-12487 GCA_039654485.1 Withania somnifera | reverse complement strand
CCCTTCTAGTGTGTGTAATCCGCTCTACAAAAATACCCTAGGATGTCTAAAATTTGATTTAAGGTAGAGTCTCTTTTATGCGTGTGAATCGTGACACATTTATAACTAAGCGACTACTAAGCATTTAGGAATTTCCCCTTTTCTCATGTCTTAATTAGTGATTTTAACTCTGAAACTCATTTCTCCCTTGTGGTTTATGTATTCCATATCACACCTCCAGGACTTGCTAATGTAACTCTAGCCTACAACAAGGAGGCCATAAGGACAGGGGTCAAGCTCCAGCTCCAACCCCTCTAATTCCAAAGCAACAACCAGAAAATATCACAAATGTTGAGCTTAGAAATATGATGCACATTCTTTCTTAGATTGTTGTTGCTTATACCTAATGGAAACTAAAATCTCCTGTCATTTAGTCGGTTGTTCAGGATGCTGGTGTATCCACAGTTGGGGATTTCCTCATAATAAAGCCCTCAGATTTCTATGGTTCTATGATGGAGGAAGATCTATTGAGGTTCATTAAGGAGGTCAACTGATTATGTTACATCATGAAGGTGTCAAATACTAACAGAGTGAATTTGGGTATATATGGCCTGATCTTGGGCAGATCAATGGAAGAAAAATAATTGGTAGGTGCAACTCCTCTATCTTGAGCTAAATTCGAGGAGGATTTTATAGGAATATTCCTTCCAATAGATAAAGAGGGATGAGAAGATGAGGGTGTTTTTGAGTCTGAAGCAGGTCTCCATAACAATTACTAAGTATGGGATAAAGTTCACCCAATTGTTGTGCACCATCACATGGGTATGTTTGCTTTTCACTTATCCCCTCACTTGGTGAAAGCATAAATAGAAGCCACTTTAATCAGTGATATGGATATGGGTTGTCTGATAGGTCACTGTGAGTAGATAAAAGGTGATAAAACTAAGCTAAAAGAGAGTTATTATAGCAAAAGTCAAAGAAAAGTTCATTAGAGTTTAGCCAACCTAAGTATGGTAGAGTTCATAGGTCTCATTAGCAACAAAAATGTTTAGGGCTCCATCGCCATCATCATCTAGTGCTCCTTCGAGAAATTGGAATCCTTCTCAAGGTCAGTAAAATTGAGCAACTAAGTCCTTCTCTCAAGGTAGTACCGTTGGAGGGTATACTATCCCAATTAATGGGAAGTGTGTTAGTAACCACTTAGGAAGTTGTTTGGTAGGACAAGATGTGTGTTTGGGGTACGGCCAAAGTGGTCAAAAGACTATGAAGTGTCCTTTAAAGATTTTCTACTGGTGTGGTAATCCAAGCCACAAGCTTAGAAACTTTATCATATCTAGAAAGAGTGGTAATAGAGTTCAGGCTAGTTCTTTTACAGTAGCAGCAATAAATTAACCAGCTTAATAGGGAGTTTTTTCTTGCACCGGTGGTGGCTAGTGCCAAAACTAGTTGTCTGTATTGGGCTCAAGAAATATGTAGGAGCAGTTTAGCATATGTTGTCACAGGTATGCTAAAAGTTCATAGTATTTATATGTACACTTTGCTAGACCCTACATCTACTTTGTCTTTTGTTTCACCTTATATTGCTAGCCAATTTTGAGTTAGTCTTGAAAATTTTTCTGAACCCTTCTCTTTATCCATGAAAATAGGTGACTCTATCATTGCTAAAAGAGTCTACCGTAGTTTCCTAGTGTCAGTTTTTAATAAAATAATTCTTGTTGATCTTATTGAATTAGAAATTTTAGATTTTCAAATTGTTCTTGGAATGAATTGGCTCTATTATGCTATGATATTGTGGATTGTAGGACTAGATTCGTCCATTTTTGGTTTTCAAATTAACTAGTCCTTGAATGGGAGGTAGTGCAGTTGTTTCTAAGAAAAGGTTTTTCTCATACTTAAAGGCTAGGAATATGATCTCTAAGGGTTGTATATACATCTTAGTCTAAGTTAATAACTCTGATTCCGAGACTCCTAATATCCATCCAGTTCTATTTGTTAGGGATTTTATTTATGTCTTTCCAAAGGATTTACCTAAAGTCCCTAAGACTTCGGCATAGACCTCATTTTGGGCATTCAGCCTAGTTTCATTCCTCCATGTAGAATGGCACCTCATATAGACTTCGTCATAGACCATATTCTGGGTACTCAAACTATTTTTGTTCCTCCACGTAGAATGATACTTATAGAGTTTAGGGAGATTAAATACCAACTAGCATATCTTTTGGATAAGGGGTTTATTCTCTGTAGTATGTCTTCCTGGGGTGCCTTATCTTATTCATGTGCAAGAAATATGGCTCACTTATAATATGCATATACGCACAACAGCTGAACAAAATCACAAACAAGAATAAGTATCCTATACCTAGGATTTATGAATTTTTCAATCATCTTTAGGGTGCTAACTACTTCTTAAAAATTAATTCTCATTCTGGATATCATCAACTTAATGTCAAGGAGGTAGACATTCCTTAAACAACTTTCAAAACATGTTATGACCACTTCGAGTTCATGGTGATGTCCTTTGGTCTGACAAGTCCTCCTGCAAACTTCATGGACCTCATGAATAAGGTTTTTAAGACATACTTAGACCTATTTGTGATAGTGTTCATTCATAATATTCTAGTTTATTCCATAAGTGGGGGAGCATGAAAACCATTTTAAAGTTGTTAGTCAGACTTTTCGAGACCGTTATCGATATACCAAATTCTCCAAATGTGAATTTAGGATAAAGGCAGTTGCATTCTTGGGTCATGTAAACTCTAGTGAGGGCGTTCAATTAGAATCCCAGAAAATGGATGTTGTCATACATTAGCCCAGACAAACATCTTCGTTAGATATTCGTAGCTTCTTAGGTTTAGTAGTGTATTATTATAGATTCTTCTAAGGGTTTCATAGTGTATTATGATGTTTCTAGAATGATGCATCATGGTAAAGTAGTGGTTTATACTACTACAAAACATACAATTCATGAGAAAAATGATCCCACTCATGTCCTTGAGATGACAGCTATAGTATTTACCTTGAAATTTTGGAGGCACTATTTATATGGAGTGCATATTGATGTTTTTACTGATCATAGAAGTCTTCAATATGTATTTTATCAAGAAGATTTTAACCTTCATCAAAGAACATGAAGAGAAAAACATTATGATATGACTGGGTTGTATCATTCGAGCAAGACCAATGTAGTGTCTGATACCCTTAGTGGGATTTCTATGGGTAGTGTGGTGCATGTGGATGAGGGTAGGAGGGAGTTCTCTAGGGTGATGTACAGGATTGCATATATTAGGGTCAGGATGATTGGTGTTGAGCATGGGAGGTAATTAGTGCAAAATCCTTCTAAATCATCTTAGGTTGTTGTGGTGAAAGAGAAAAAAGAGAGTGATCTAGTCCTAGTTCAGTTGAAGAGTGCAGTCCAGGTTTAGGTTTTCTCCTAAGATGGAGATAGGATACTCCATTATTAGGTTCGTCTTTATGTTCTGCATATTGATTGGCTGAGAAAGAGAGAATATTTTTTAAAGCTCATAATTACAGTTATTCTATTCACCCTAGGGATACAAAGATGCATTGGGATCTGAGGGAAATGTACTGGTGGAATGGGATAAAAAAAGGACATAGCTAAGTGTGTGTCTAAGAGTCCTAACTTCCAGCAAGTGAGTAGAGCATCAAAATCCAGTAGGTGGTTTGCAAAATTTTTGAATTACGACTTGGAAGTGGAAGGAGATTAACATGGACTAGTCTACCCCTTACCTAAAAACATGATTCAATATAGGTGATAGTAGATCGAATGACAAAGTGAGCTCACTTCCTACCTATTCATACTAGTTATTTAGCAGAGAATTACATAAAGTTTTACTTTCAGCAGATTGTACGAATACATGGGGTACCACTGTCTATTATTTCAAATCGGAGTATGCAGTTTACTTCCAAGTTCTAGAGGTCATTTTAGAGGGGTCTTGGTTCTCTAGTTAAGCTAAATACAACTTTTCACTTGCAGACGGAAGGAAAGGATGAGAAGACCATTTAGACACTAGATTTTATATTGAGGTCATGCACAATTAACTTCAAGGATGTTGGGTTGAACACCTTCCTTGATCGAATTTGCATACAACAAAAATTATCGTTGTATTATCAATATGGATCCGTTCGAGGCCCTCTAAGGGAGAACCATTGGCTGGGTTGAAGTCAATGATTTAGTTTTTTTAGGTATAGAGTAAGTATTTGAGGCTTCGCAGAAAGTTTAACTTATCATAGAAAGGTTGAAGACTTCCCAGAGTCGATAAAGGTCATATGCTAATGTGAGGACGAGAGAGTTAGAATTCGGTGTTGGGGATTGGCTATTTCTTAAGTGTCTCCTATAAAGAGATTCATAAGATTTGGTAAGAAGGTAAATATCAGTATATATTTCATCAAGCCATATCAGAATCTGAACCTAGTCATTGATGCTGCTTATAATTTATATCTCCTAGCAGAGCTCACAATAGTACATTTAGTCTTCCATATCTCTATGTTGATAAAATGCTTTTCAGATCCGTTCTTAGTAGTGTTTTTGGATAGTATTAGTGTTAATAACATCTTGACTTATGAAGAAGTTCTAGTCTAGATACTAGATCGACAAGTTAGTAAGCTTCAAAATAAAGAGATCGTATTAATGAAGGTTTTGTGGTGAAACCAGTCAGTTGAGGGAAGAATGTAGGTTGTAGAGGTAGATATGATGAATAGATACCCACATTTGTTCCAACCTATTTCCACTTCAGTCTGTGGTAATATCCTCTTTATCCATCTTTCTTTCGTATGTCTAGTTCATGTAGTATATAGCCTATGCCATATCTTCAGCACTACATGAGTCTCATTAAGTTTATTCATGCGTACTTGTATAGTTTATGAAAGTTTAATTAAAAGAGTAACTTTTTCATGAGTAATGTATGTTGTATAGCAGTCAGTAAGTCAGTTCTTGTAGTAAATTACCTCAATGTCAGCTTAATTCCTTCATTCAAGGATGAATGATCTCAAGGGGGAGATAATGTAACAAACTAAAATTTTAATTAGAATGTAAATAATCTCTTGTATGTGGATAAACTTGTACCTTGAGCCTTAATGTGAGACTGACTAAGTGGTGATGTCCTTCCTAAAGGTTTTGATGGTTTGGTTGCATGTTTTACGAATTCCTTGGAGTTTACTTTCCAATGCAAAAAGTTTTGTGTTAATCTGAGTTCGGACTAATAAGTTATCACCCTTTTTCTAAGGTATTGTAGTACCTCGATGCTTCTTTGTGATTCTAGCATATGTTGATGTTTTTTAGGAGAAAATGACGTCTTTCACTTATACGGAATCTTATTAATGGTTAGGGGTTAATACAGTATGTTTACTCATGTTTTAGATGCTTAGAAACCTCCCAAGGTGTCACATTAGAAAGTTCGGTGTTATCAAGCATGACACATTGGAAAATATGCAGAGAGAGAGATTTAGTGGCTAGTCACGCCAGCCACCATGTCACGCATAAGGACTTTATGAGCAAGTCACCCTAACATGGTGGGTAATGCGCCCAAGATAATTTCTATACAATAGTTTTCCATTTTTTAAAGGTTATTTCCGATATTTGTCTTACTTTTTATATGTAAAGCTACATTGTTTTCGAGTCTTTTATGGTAATAAATTGAAAGTTAATTAATGTAATGCCTATTATACACTTAATTCCCCACACTTAATCAAATCTAAACCCCTTATTCATCATACAATCAGAAGAATAAACTAAGAGAAAGAATCAAACTTCAAAGAATAAACTAAGGTTCTTTCTCCAAAAAGCCTAGGGTTCTCAAACTTTAAAGAATCGTGTCTCCTCACAAATTTTAAGTGCACTGAGGCTTAGAAGAAGGTATTCTAGCTAATTATCAAGGTTCTCCCTTCACCCTTGTGTCAAAACCCCAAACCTTTAAAGATTGAGAAATTTGTAGAGAAATTGTTAGGGTTAGAAAGTTGTCATTTATGATATGAACTTCCTTCTAATCATGTTTCATACTGTTCACTGAGTTATTTTTATGAAATAATGCACCTTATATAATGAAATACATTTTCTTTGAATATAAAAGTATTTTTATGAATTTTGTGAAAGAATGTATAAACACTTGATCATCCTTACACAGAGATTGAAACTGGAAAGTTTCTGCGAAATTTAATAAGTCTTGATAATATAAAGTATGGTGCAATGAGATTCATAAACTTATATTTATTTTGTTTTTTTGAAGAAATCTTTAAGATTTAGTTTTATAATTATTTAAAATCACCTTTGTATTAAGAATCTTTAAAGAGGAAATCAATACTTGGATTACCTTTGATTTTCAAGTAGTTGGGTTACAAGTTACGAGGAATGAGTACGGTTATGAACAAACAAGGCATATGTTAATTGACTTTGATATAGGTCAGTCAATAAGAAATAAGTGGAAGTTAATAATTCATTGGGGAGAAGTACTAGCACCGAGAGGATTGGGGTTACTCGCCCTTATCCCATAACTTGTATAGCCAAATGTAGGAAGCTTTGTATGGCCCAATTCGACCTATCTTTATTGGTTTATTGGATCCACTTGGAGAACATAACATTGGCCTTCTACCCTGAAAAGGTTTAGGGAGATCATATATCATAGGTATATATGTTTGATTTTGTAGAAATGCATGAAGTATGTTAGTTATAGAAATTACCAAAGAATAGTAAAGAGTCGGTTTTAAAGAGAAACTGATTGAGAAAGGGTTTAACTAGTAGCTTTTATTTTGTGAAAACTAGTGAAGTCTACAAATATTTTCTAGAGACTTTTCGTATGTTTTACAAAAGGTAAAGTATTAATTTATAAGTTATTGAAACTACTTAATCAGGTTGTTGAAGTTGAGATAAGAGGTATTATTTTGATAATTCATTGCATCTCTTATTCTTGTATATTTATATTTTGAGTTAAGCATATCTATTACTGCTATATATTGTCCCCATCCCATGTACTTAGTGTATTTTATGTACTGACTTCATAAATTTTTCTACATGCTTTCACATTTAGATCCAGTCAGCCATACCTACATTTGTGGTTCACCAGATTTGTTGATCCGTACTTGAGATAGAAGTCTGTGAGTTCCCATGAGCTGAGGACTAAGTTATTTTTTTTATATTGAGACTATTGAACTGTTTCTTTTTTTATTCTAAGGCTAATTATGTACTTTTCTTAGAAGTCTTTTATTAGGGTTAGACTAGAGGCTTTTAGAAAATTAAAGCAGTAGTAGTTTGACTTGTAATTTTCGCAGTTATTTCACTGTTTATTTTGGATCATATGAGACACCCACTAATTTTATATTATTCATTGACATTGCTTCTGCTAAGAGTAAGTGAGTAGAGCTACGTATGAGCCAAGGGTACTTCCAGGCCACCTAGTGATTACGGATGCCTTGTCGTGTCTAGAGGGTGACTCCGAGTCATGACAATTTCACTATTAGAATTACATCCATATCTCTTTGTGAGGTGGTCCTTATTATCAATTGTAGTTGTTACAGGGAATCCTATTGCAATGGTTAAGGCAACCCAAGAATGCACTAGGCAAGGTACTCATAGGTTATCGTAATCATCATGTAAGGCTAGAATTTTCTGAAGAATCGAGTAAATTATTGAGCATTATCAAAATAATTATCTATGATAATCTTCCAATATATTGTACTCACTGTAAACACCAAAGAAATAAGGAAAACAAATGTCGTCTGTTGATGAGGAAAATAATATCTCAAGGTGTTCGTTTAGGTGATGAAGTTGCACGATATGCTGCACTAATTATGATGTCTGATTCTGAGGATAATAATATTGAACAGTTAAAGGGAGATGCACGTGATTTCTTGAATACAAAGTTAGATTGGAAAAAATATATCGATAAACCTATACACTATTGAAATATAGGGTAATAATATGCTGGGAATAGTAATTCAAACAAGAATAGTTATTTGACTATTATTGCGAGTACAAATGGTGGAAATAAAATTATGACTTTAGTTATTCAAGGTGACCTTGCTATTGGTGAAGGTAATCCTAATATCATCAAACAGAGCGTATAAAAATAGATTTTTGGTCACATTGAGAAGGAACTACCTACATTATAAATTTTGAAACCTACTGAAATTCGAAATTCAGAGCCAAAGAGTGCTACTATAGTAATTTTAGGGAATAGAACTCATGTTTTTGCCGAAGATATACTGTTGCAGTAACAAATGGATGGTATCAGTAATTCAAAAGCTTTAGGTGATATGATGCAAAATGATTATGCAAAACACACTACAAAAAAAGGGGTAAATAGCGAAGGTTTATTTAAGGAGTCTATTAATGACCTTCACAAATTGCATATCTATGTGGCAGTTTTTAAACTCCCACAAAATAAATAATTAGCGGAGGTTGTAACCTTTTCAAATTTTAATTTCTTTAATGAATTTCTAATAAATTACTATTGTAGTAATTAAATATTTCCTCAGGCCCATAATAGCTCGAAGGTTTGTGAAATTTATCTAAAAATAGATGTCATATAGATAATCAAGAAACAATTAGCACTTTTCTTTCAATTCTATCCTTGGTCATATTTGAGACATTTCAAGAAAAAATAAAAGCCATATTAAAATATCAATACAAACTTAATTCTTTCATTTTTTATTACTCCATTATATGGACATGTATAAAATCACTTCCACTAACATGAATAATTTAATAAGATGGACATCAAAATACAAGTTAAGGTTTTAACGGATGTTAAAATTGACGATTCCATTAAATATGAAAATCTAGTGAAGCAAGATAAAAGATTAAATAAAGAAAGGTGAATACTCAAATAAAGAATTAATTTTGGTGGGAAAGGCTAAAGTTTCATGGTTAATTTAGATTTTTTCATTTCTAACTAAATGTTTTATTCAACTTTTGAGGAGTAAATGGGAAGGGGGAATTTATACATGTTTTCATACAAATTAAGAAAAACGACATTGGTACCCTTACTATGTGTAGAAAGTTTTCAATACAAATATGCAGAAATAACGTTGTAGTGAAAAAAAATTCTCCACTAACAATTTTTTCAATACATATATGCAGTAACAAATTCTTTTAGTACAACAATACTAAATGGAGTTGGAGGAATTTTTTTCAACTTGATACTCTCACTACAAATATGAAGTAACAATCTTTTTCAGTACAAACTTTTTTATTGGTACTCCATACAAATTCTTTTATCTTCCCTAGAAAAGTCCATGTAGGAAATTTACACATTGATCAATATAGTAACTAGAAACACTAGTTTCTGTATCGGTTACTACTAATTCACATGATCAAAATTAAATACTTCAAATATCTATGAGAGGGTTATAATAGTCAAATTATATTTTTTATTAGATTTTTTTAATAGTGATGAAAAATAAAAATTTGTCAACTATTATGGGACTCGGAAAGTATATTAAAGTGATCAGTAATTAAATATTGATAACCAATTGTCAATAGATTATTAATTACTCCTTAATTGTATTGAAGAGGTTTTTAATTTTCCTTTTAACTTGGTATGAAATTCTAAAACAAAAGTAAGAATTTTTTGTTGAAAAATAAGAACAAGTTCCTTAAAACTAAAAGTAAACAATTGAATGACAAAAGAAGAATTGTTATTAGTAGCAGAAAGTAAATAGTTAAAGGCCAAAGAGGAAAGTGAGTAGTAAACTTCTTCTTTCTTTCTATATATATCTTACTTTATAGAGTATCCATCCATTTATAGACTGTTTGTAGCCACATGGCCATCAAATTCATTAGTCACCACGTGTTGGTCCACATGGAGATGTCCATATTATACCACATACGTCCTGATTATTTTAAATCATACAATGATCTTTCTAATCTGAAAATTTGAATCCTTTCGGAATTTTTATGTAAATTTCATTATAAATTAAACATAAATATATTTTGTAACCATATCTATTAGATGCATTTCAAGATTCTCATATACAGCTAAACTGATAAGGTATCAAAATTACTGCTTCCATGACGAGTGAATATTTTTCTTCATAGTTGATATCAAGTCTTCAACAGAAGTCTTGTAAAACAAGGCGTGCCTTGTATTTTAAAATTTTATTTCTCTTATTTTTTTTATACAAAGACTCATTTGTAGCCAACTGGTTTTACACCCTTGGGGTTTGGACTATAGGTCCAAAAATCTCACGTTTGGCAAGTGAGTTCAATTCTGACTGAATTGTCTCTTGCCATTTTGGACAATCACATCTTCATCGACATTCCTTGATGATTTAGGTTCAATATTCTCATTGTCTTGCATAATATTAAGTGTAACATTATATGCTAAAATATAATTCACTGTAATTTTTTATTGATCTCAATTTATGTAATGGCCCTCGGGGCTATTTTTATGAGTCCCCCTATTTCTGTACTTTAGAGCGTTATTGGGACTATCTCAATTCATTTATGACTTGATTGGTAGATAGGTTGGATCCCTAGTGGATCTATGAGTTAAACATTTTCATAATTATTGCTTTCTGAATCGTACTCATCTTATCTTATCTCAAATCGCCTTTTCGTTGATTCCATTGAGTGCAGAATATCATTTACATAGATATTTAATATTTGGAGTCTTATATTTGGACTCCATTTAAATTATGAACTTCAATTTCTTAAAATTGGGGTTGGCAGGCGGTTGAAGCTTCATGATAACGTAGCGGTGGGCTGCGATCGTGACGGGTTGTGGTGGTCAAGGTCGAGATCGCATGATTACCTTTTGCGATGTAGATTAAGGCCTTGTAGGCCTATATATATGTTTTCTTCTTTATTTTGATTGATTTTTTTATAAGACCCGATTTCTCAGATCATGATGGCACCTACTATACCACTCAGTAGGAGAACCAACCTCGTAGTTCGAAGTTGAAGCACAGGACTACTATATCAAATGCTGAAAGCACAAGTGTAATAATCAGAAGATAATTAATTATGGAAGTTTAAAGAATCAAATAAATACCCAAAAACCTCGGTATCATTGTCAAACGAATCACTAAGTACTGAAATAAGAAATTCAAAATATCTAATACAAATGTATCTCCTAAAGACATGGAGATCAAATAGAAATGTCAAATCCAAAGAGAAGCAGGTAAAAACCGGATGTCAAGCTCACCCTCAATCTTCTAAGAAATATAAACTACACGAACTGCTTACAGTAATCACGATCGAGAACCTGTACTTGGATTTGCACATGTGTAAGTGTAGTATGAGTACAAGCTGCCGAAGTAACACATACCCAGTAGGCTTCGAGGTCCCACTAGGTACATAACAATAATAAAAGAAGTAAATAACAGAATACAATAAAGGGGTCACGAAAGCAAATAGCACAACAGGGAAAGCTAGCTACTAATAGGATCCAAGTACCAAGTAGGCATGTATCGCTAGCTAATCACATAACAGGATATCAGGCAATAAAGGAAAACGTACCCAGAATCCTTGAACTAATATATGTGAATAATAATATAATAAATAGGAGTCAAAAGAAGATAAGAGTAGAACATGAACAGTATACCTGTAACCTCAACTAACAGAATGAATGACTGAACAAGAGTGTAAGGCATAAAATCCCACATAGCATGAAGTAGCAATTAACCAACTGTAACAACTAAGAAGTTATAGGAATAATAAAGTAAGGAAAATAAATGCTGACAAATCTCTCAGAAAGAAGCGCAGCGTACAGTAACATGCTCCCCCATAGGACCCCCATAATGACCTAAGGGTACACTAAAGAAAACAAATGCGGTAAGTAAATACACAACATGAAATAACCAGTCCTGCATACGCATATCTCCTGGTACCTATAGGCCCAGCAGGTAGAACCCATGGAAGGCTAACCTAACTATTCCCGGTATATCACTCCTCCATCCTATACCCCCTTCCATGTCAGCCGCAACCTGAAAGCAAGGTATATGGAGGTATCTCACCACGTAAGATCTCTAACTTCATCATAACCTCACATCCCAAATCATAGAGCCTCAAAGATCTCAATTCTGGAATCTCGTACCTCGTATCAATAGTATCATCAAGCCCTGCTTGACAAGTCAAGGCGTTCAATGCATGTATATCATCGTATCACTAAAAGTCCTCAATAAATAGGGTATCATCATGTTTCTATAACTAGTAGTACCATAAGTTTCAAAAAGCTATACTCACTGTCGAACACTGATGGACTCAAGTCCCAGCGACTGTACTCACTACCGAATAGAGCCAGTCTTAAGTCCCAGCATTTATTAATCAAATGTTATTTCCCGGTGCTAGAATGTGAATCCTACACTAAAATAAGTGAAAATAGTAGTATCGGGTGCTCCATACAATGCCGAGTCTAAATCAATTTAAAATCCATCCTTATAGTATCATTAAATATTCCAATTTAATTACTTAAATCGTTATTCATCATTATTGCTCAATTCAGTCTCTAGCCTCTGCGGCTCAATAATCAAGTAGTGATACTAACCCAACCCCAAT
>JBDJHY010165311.1:459-12487 GCA_039654485.1 Withania somnifera | reverse complement strand
CCACTTTAGGCTTCAAACTTAACTAAAATCCACAATTTCGCATAACTTGCAAACGAAACCTCCAAAACACAAACTGATGGTCAATCTTGACTTTCTTTAGTATTTTGGAGCTAACTAAAATGTCAGAATTAAATTCCAAGATCATCTTGAAAGAAAGTTGACTTTTGTCAATAAGTACTTAGTTTTAGGCTCTAAAATAGGGAATTTGAGATATTTCTCGTCTGAGTCGCTAAGGATCCGAACTGTTGGTCCTAGCAAGTCATAATGCATGTTGGGATGATAGTTTTCATTGGGAAAACTCAACACAAGCTAAATGTTGAGCCCCGACACCCTAGAACTCAAACCACAATGCAATGTCACAAACTTATAATGTATCTTGAGGTTTCCGAACAATCTACTCACAATGGCTATCAATCTGTTGGTGGAAATAGTAGTGCCTATTGTCCTCAATAAGTCAAGATGCAAATCAGGTTTCACTATCTAAAACCTCCAAAACTAGTATTTATCATAAAAAAATAATCAACCTACACATCCCTATTATATCCAAATATATGTACTATACGGTACAATGGACCTCGCAAGAATAGGCTGAACTAAATCATCAACTCTGGAGCTGGAAATATCAATGCATGTCCACATCATGCCACTAGAAACTTAACGAAATTTATAAATGGTGGATGACCCTGTCTTCCAAGCCATCCCTACTCTTGGCCTGGAATTTAAATTCAAAGTGAATGTGAAAACCCCAATCATCCAAGTCAACTTGGAATCAACTCCAAATAGTCTAAAACGCAATAGAAATAATAACCCCAATGTATTTTTTCATACCACCCACACACTAGCAGTAGCTTCAGATCAAGGCTAAGTGCTTATATATTGTCGCCTCATAACACGCATTCTAACAACCCAGTCATCACATTATCCGAATGTCAAATGTTCGAAGAGAAAAATCATTACAGAAGACGAATGGAGGAATCTCAAACTACTCATAACATTCTAAAATAAAGTGCCTTTACTCAGAATTTGGAAGTCTCTGGATGCTCATAACATAATCATGAAACTAAATCATTACCCAGTATAAGCCAACCAGTAGTCCTGGCACAACAATCACAACAGAACTAACCCAATAACCACTCAAATAGATCAAATTTGTATGGTCGCATCCACTAACTAAAACTGAGAATGAATTACATAACTGGCATATGAAATCCCTTGGGATACTACAACCTCGATCCACCACCAAAGGAATACTGACATCCACAAAGAATATTACATGCATGCGGTCTCAAAGACTAGTTACAAGCTACCACAACCGAGAGAACACAAAGGATAATAATCAACCCCCAAAAATCCTGACATGGGCAAACGGTAAAGATAATACTCTTGAAATCATTCCTGAACTGAAGAAACCAAAATAACAGAAGAGTCGCTTACTCACAAAAACTGATCACCCTGGTCATCATAAATCAACAAATAGAAGTCATGAGTAGCGCAAGTCACCACCTTAATCTACCTAACAACTCTCGGTCAAAGAAAATTTCTATAAAATGGAAAGACACCTGCCCGTAAGAATGAATAAATGTGGACCCACAATACTAAAAAGCACCCCCAAGTGACTACTGCCTTACCTGAACATAAGGTAGACCTTAGTCCATATGTCCTTACGAAACCCTATCAATCTATCAAGATACACAATTCATGAACAAGGTATAACCATACTAATACAATCCCAAATCTAAGAAGAGTAGGGTAACCTACCCGTGCCTGAAAACTTATTAAGGTCGCCAACAACCGAAGCCCAAACTCTTCTATATCACAAAACTATAGGAAAAACTAGTCGAACAACTAATGTCCCTTACTAGGATTCACCTACTAAGGGAATTAATCCCCTGCATCATAGGAAAACTGCCTTAAAAAGCTCTATAGGCGCAAAATCTAGTCCACCCATGGAAACACAACCCAGGTGCCACCCAAAACCAAATAACCAAGGGCTATAATATGAAGGCTACAACCATACCTAACCTAGTATAGAGTAGACAAGTAACACAGACAAAGTCGCACCAACTAACACAAATAACACAAAATAGAACTCAACACAAGCCAACTAGGCAGGGAACAAAATAAATCTACACTGTAAATAGAGTTTAAAGGTTGCTCTCCCAAACGTCCTTCCTACTTCCACAAATTAAAGAATGAGAAATTGCTGGTAAGATATGCGGGCCAGCCTAACTCAAGCACCCAAACCAAGGTACTTCCTTTACAAATAACCAACACCTTCATAGGTAAAACATAAACTACCAAAACTATCACATACCCCAACTAAATGCTACTACAAGGGTGTCATTGATACTGACTAAATGTCCCAACGCCAATAGAACTCTTTATAATAATGTTTTATCTCCCTACATTCATAGCAAACACGTCCCCTACCTCAATAAGAACCACTAATTGCACCCTTCGAGCCACCCCATCTTCAAATCCTCGATGGTTGATACTCACTAGAAATTCCTTAAAGGTGCTGATCCCTCTGAATCACCTGGCCTCTATCGACCTTCTGAGGTAGACTCTGAATAGAATAACTAGACTGAACAAAATAAACCTTTTGTGACAACTCCTGACCATCATACAATCCACTCCCGGACTGGACATCACTAAACACACCCTGAAATATAAATGGTCAGGCTAACCCATATGGACCCAGACTCTGGCTACTTAACCCATGATGCTGCAACAACACGACCCTGGTAAGGGGATAATCTATAACCCCGAGCACCAACTCTGCATATAGAAAGCAACCCGTATTGCTCCTAGCCTCACTAACCATAGAATTACCACGAACCCCCACTTGCTGATGGGCTATTTGCTCGCTTATCCCATATTTCTCATGATAGGCTCTATCTATGGTTACTAGCTTCCTAAAAACCTGCCCACAAGTATGTCCTACTACTACCCACTTTTTTGTCACCAAACAGAGTAGAAAAACAAAGTCTCTAAAGAAACCCAATACTTTACTATATCTGGTAGGATAAAACATGATAGAATCCCTAACCCATTCACTAATCATCGCTGCATAATCCCAGATATTCAAGGAACCATAGTGAAATTTGACCAACTTATCTCCAAAAGGCACGTCCATAGAAGCATCACTGATACCTTTTATATGAATCATGCGACCCTAAAGAAATGACACACTAGCAATTCCAGTGGGAGCTCAAGTGGATCCTAATCCCTTTATCTGGTGATACGAACCCTTATCGCTTAACACATAATTCTTAAGCTCTAAGGAACGCATACGAGAACCCCTCTAAGACTCACCAATGTTCTTAACCTATTCATTTGTAAGGAATAGATCCAAATAAGACGATAAGAAACCTACTGACCATCCAACACAAGTAAAGAGTCATAAAGTGAAAGTCTTTTCTAAAGAATTCCCAATATCCTCCAAAAGATAGGATATGGGTGTCTACGCACCGATCCGTGGGACTCTACCATACACTTGCTCCAACAGCTAGAGACACTGATGAACCTAGAGCTCTGAGACCACTCTGTCATGACCCAAAAATCAAGTTTTAATGGTGTATACAACTCACCTATAGATAAACCTAACTCTGTCCTGGAGCGAAAGTAGCAGGCCGATATCAAGAATACCAATAGAAAAGAGAAAAAAGAAGATGAGATCAAATTGAGAAAGAAAACATAATTTATAACCCAAATTGCCTACCCAGAACCTAGTATAGCGGTTGTAAAACATCTATATATTTACAAAAGGGTAAAAAATATAACCCAAAATAGGGAAAAACTACAAAATGGATGTTCAAACTCCAAGTGGGACAACTATAGAAAATAGAAGGATGATTGACCAGCATGAACTCAAATTTCTCACTGTATCTCTTGAACAACACCAAGCTACTCCCGACTATCATGTCTGCCCTGAAATCTTGTACTAAGACCTATATAAGGGAAAGATGTAAAGGTGCAACATGATTAATAAAAACAACAGGTACCCAGTAGGAATCATTGGCTGACTGGGTATCAATAAGCATAAGCAATATAAAGAACAATCATAGAAAACAAAGCAGAGACACATAGTGTTTAACCCAAAAAAACCTACAATAATAGCTAGAAATTAACATGAAGGATCAACTATAAATGTGTGTATTATCATCTAAAAATTATGAAAGTAAGCTACCAACAAGGCATACAACATAGATTTAGGAAATGAACATATCATGACCTAATGAGACAAGTACCAAGAGCTCAAACGTAACCAATGAAAGTAAGGACCAAAATAGAGAACGAGAACCATAGATAGTACTACCACTGAATGTAAAAATAACTATAACAAGGAAATTTGTCAATGACACCAAAGAGTAGAAATCAAGCCTAACTAGAAATCATCACATAAGCACAATTTTACCCCAATGAAACTCCCTTTGTAAGTCTCGAGGTGTGCAAGATACATGTTGAGATAAGGAAGTGCTAGAAAGATAGAAAATATTGCCATTCTCCCTCTATAGAATAATCCAATAATTAAGGGGGGCCTACAGAGGTTGCAATATGCATAGCATGTACAAAACTATCAGGATGCTTTCTCTTTGGGATAGTCCCTAATCGAGAGAAACCCACATAGGACTAGAAACTCATTCCATATAAATAAGTGTCGCCATGCTCTCTCTCTTTTGGATGATCCTGACTCAATAGGGAGCCATAGAATATTATGTGAATACTTAGCCAGCCTATTCCATATACCCCTCCTGCAGCCATGCGTCATACCTCAAGTATGCTGCCCTAGGTCAGAGGGTCCATGGGGGGATCTATACCCACATGTAAACCCAATGAAAAGGCATTTAATATCATAGTATTGGGACCAAAAGGCAAAAACTCGAGCTGAGCTCGTATATCATCTCAGAGAAAACCCAAGTACATCCATGTAGGAAAAATACATGCTCAGTAAAATCCATCTCCCACGATATAGGAAAAAATCCATCTCTCAGTAAAAATCCATTTGTCACCATGTCACCGGTGAGAAATAGCCTTAACAATGTTATAAAGTAGATCCACACTAATCATGAGCACAGTAGTCGAAAGTATAAATATATATAAGAAATCATTTTGCAATAATTACTTTATTGAAAATCCAGTTACCTTTTAAAATGATTAATGCATGCTCGCACACAGAACTAATCAACATACTAATTAGCCTAACGCTCCTAACTGAAACCTATAAAATGGTTGCTAAGCCCAAGTTTCAAGGTGAGATCTCCCCTAGCCCAGCCACTACCTAGAGCCATGAGTAACCATGTCTCAGCTGCCACAGCTACCCAAAAGGGCATCGTTAAGGTCCAAGAACACACCTATACAAGGGAATATGAGGATCTACCAAAACTCAGTCAAATACCACTTATTTCTGGCTTGTACTAGGCTAGGGAAAATAATATCATATATGACTATTATATCCAGAAAATCCAAATCCGGCAGGGTGTAACATTATCAAAAAAGGAAGCTAACAACCTAACATAGTTGTACCACACTCAATTAGGTTTGGAGTAATCACTTAGGGCTGCTAACCGACCAACAAGGCCATATAAAACTATTTGTGGTCCCAAAGAGGGGTCCACACCTGCCCAAATTACACATAATAGCTTAGTTAAAACACAAATAATCAGCCAACCTAGATCATTTCTAAAGCCACCAGCCTACATAGAGGAATAGCTTCTAAGCTATGAAACTAGTTTAATCCCCTCCCCAACCTCACTACGGTCCATAGTATGCAAATAATGATATGCATCAAAGGTTTTAATCCTCCCGTAGCCACACTATATTCCATAATCGGCATAAAACACCAAGGCAGGGCAATATATCTCCAGGGTAAGTAGTTAAGCTACAATCCATCTAAATAGGCCATAGGCAAGATAAATTAGCATATCAGGCCCGAACAATCATCCCAACCCTGAGATGGCTACATATACAATACTAATACCAATGTGAAGAAATTAGATTCTAGCCTACCATAATTCAGCTAATGTCCTCAAATCCAAAAATTAGATTCTAGCCTACCATAATCAGATTCTAGATTCTAGCTTTAAACAAGACCCATATTGCTATATAAATAGTGTGGTCAGAATCCATACCAAAATCGAGTTTGTAAACCCTAATAACTCAAAAAAGGAAAATATTTATACCCATGTGTAGAGCATAGCACATACATCATAGTGTATAAAATAGAGCTAAATTTAACAGTAGAATTGAAAGATATAGGCCTAGGAAATTTGTATAATAAAGAAAGGAAGAATTTCCCAGTAGAAATGATCGTAGAACCACTACGATGCATTTGTATGAAGTAGAAACAAAAAAAAACCCTTAATAAACTTGTTCTAAGCTTTAGATTTGAAAGAAAACAAGGGAAATAGGTAAAACTTCATCAAAATGAAGAAAAACCATTTATATAAGTTGTCAAGCCTTCACCGCAATCATGGAAAGAAACCTCACAATCGCGATTCTCACAGCCTCAGCATCTTCATTATTGTGGCCTGCCGCCATGAAATTGCGATGCTTCAGCCCCACACTTGCCCTGATTTTGAGAAATCAAAGTTCGGAATGGAAACAGAGTAATCAAAGTTCAAAATGGAAACAGAGTCCAATTATAGCACCCTGTATATGAAATCTTTATGTGATTGATATTCTGGACATAATGGAATAAATGAAAAGGAGATTGAGGTTATATAGACTTTTTAAGGCCATAAAACAAATAATTATGAAAGAATTTAACCCATAGAACTACCATGGATCCAACCCATTGATCCTAGCAAGTCATAAATAACTTAGGGAAGTTCTAAATAATACGCTAAACATAAAGAAATAGAAAAAACCATAGAAATAGCCTCGAAGGGCATTATGATATCTTCTGCTAAAGAAATTTTCATCCACGATCACAATGCTCACCACCTTAGCATTTTCTCTTTCGTGGCCCGCCACCACGTGCTCGCGATGCTTAAGCCCCCTGTCAGCTCTGATTTTGACAAATCAAAGTTTGAAATGGAAATGGAGTCCAATTATAGAACTCCATATATGAAATCTTTATGTAATCGACATTCTGGACACAACGGAATCAATAGAAAGCCATTTTGAGGTCATATAAACTAATTAAGGCTCAAAAAGAAATAATTATGAAAGGATTTAACTCGTAGAGCCACCAAGGATCCATCCTATCAATCTAAGAAAGTTATAAATGACTTGGAACAATCCTAAATAATTCTCTAAACATATGAAAAAAAGGAAACCATTGAAATGGACTCGAGGGACATTACATTAGAACTCTATTTTGGAATCCTACAACCCATATAATGAGCAACTTCAAATAAAGAGTTTAAATCCCTAGTAAGTATGACAGAATAAAAAGTGTCAGAGTGAGTGGATAACAGTGGTTTTAAAACCCTGGTTGGGTGAAAGAATCCATAAGATTGGTCATTAAGTAATACTTACTATTGGTTATTAGAGATCAGTCCCTAAATTAGGTCCAAAAAATATTAGTGAATTCCATTTTTATACTTTCATCAGAAAGAACCATGAAACTCTTTCATAAGCTTTAGCCATGTCTATCTTGATTATCACATTAAAAGGTTTACCTCTCTTCCCAAGATTTGTTATCCATTCCTACACCGATAGAACATTCACAATGATACTTCTACCTTTAACAAAACCTGATTTATCTGTTGAGATAATCTTAGGTAAAAGTCTTTCTAATCTATCATGAATAAATAGGTACAGAATCTTATTCACAAAGTTACTCAAACTACTAGGTCTCATTTATGAGAAATATTGAATAATATCTTTCTTTGAATGATAACCAAATTATTATAGGTAATAGACTTAGGAAAACTATTTCCTATAAAATATACCATGCATCATCCTCATGATATCTAGCCCTAATATACCTAAAAAACTCGATAGGATTTTCCTAGTAGTCTATCTCAACCAAAGCAGTTATCCCTATTGAACCTGAAAATACAACGTTTACCTCTATACTATCCAGAACGGAGCCTAGAAAAGCATTCACTTCTACATTAACCATTTTTGAATATGAAATAATAGAGGGAATTTCGTCAAATATCTATCTTGATGAAATTTATCCTGAAAGAAGTTAAAAAATTCAACTTTTATTTCCCCTTCTTGTACAAGCCTTAATTATGTTCACCTTTTCTTTTTGTCTTCTCCCCTTAACCACATTATGAAAGAATCTAGTATTCCTGTCTCCATTTTCAAACCATTCATAACTTGCTTTTTTCTGCCAATATTTCTCCTCCAAGTGAAGATATTTTTTATAGTCATACTTTGCTCTCTGCATAACTGATCTATTTTATTCTAATGGGAATTCCTTAAAAAGCTTCTCCTTAATTCTAGAAATTTCTTCTCTAAAAATTAAATGCTAAAAAGTATCTCCATATGTCTATCTACTCCACACACAGAGACAAAAAGCAATATTTATCTTTTTAGTCTTTCTCTTAATGTCTAGGAAAGGATTGGAGGAGTATTCAAAGTCCCAATTCAGGCTAACAACATACTTAAAGGTCTCATAATCTATCAAAAGATTAAGAAACCTAAAAGGCCTTACGATATTAGGAGCAACAATCTCATAAGAAAGCAGTAGAGGGGCATGATCACATCATATTCTCGGGAGATGCTCTACCTCTGAGTGAGAAAAAAGGTCTAAAAACATAATTTTTAGACTATTCTGCCTAGTCTGTTAAAGATACAATCATTTTTAGCTCTCCTATTAAACCAAGTGAAAGGACTACCCATGTATTAGATCTGATATAGGTCATAATATTCTATACAAGATCTGAAGTACTCTGAATCTGCAACATCAAAAATAAGGCCGTCAATCTTCTCTTCCCCATTTTAATGACCTTTGAGGTCATCTTTTTTATTTCTGTAAATTTTGACCATTTTACCTTTTCCATAGTTTCACTATGCTAAACTAAGTTCGGTTCCATCTTTGGATAGGGAATGGAATGAGTTTTGTGTAAGTTTATAAAAGTTTTGAGTTAATAAAGCTTTAAAGTGAAAAATAAGGAACTGTTGGGATCATTTAGAGTTCAGGACCTCAAAATGGAAATTCATCAGTTCCATTAGCTCTGTATTCTTTGACTTCTGTCTAGTAACAACGTTTTTCTATTTTAGTCCATTTATAGCGATTTTGGGTGATTGACAAGATAAATTTGAGTTTTAAGGAAAATGGTTAACTTTAGTCAACGTTCGGACTTAGAGTGCCAGGATTGAAAATCCTATGATTTTATTGGATTTGAGAGGTGATTTTTGACTGATAATAAGTTCTCTTTTATTTTTTATAACCCTTAGGGGCATTTTTTTCATTTTTTTGTTTTTAGATAAAAATAGATCCTTAGCGAGTATCAGGTCAAGGAGACCTTGTACACGTGGTTTAATGTTCTATTGAGTCTAGAATGTCAGTATTAGTATGCTTGTATATATGGTTTATTTTCACAAGATTTTGAATGAATCCTAAGGGTCCATTTGGAGCATTTGCACTTAGTGGTTTTATGTTGTTTGTTGTTGTTGGTGGTGTCACTATCCCTCCTCCATATTAGTGGAAATAGGATATGTTCATAGAGGGTTGAGGCTGGTAGTCTATTCATTGGTAGTAAGATGACCACATTGTGGAGGGTTAATTTTTACTCAAGCACCGCGTTCGTGGAAAAGACCTGGGAGTTCACCTGAGATCGCTTTAAAACATAAAATACATGAAAACTTGCTTATTTATCATGCAAACCCCAACCCTAGAAACCTATTTTTGAAAATTTTGATCAATGAACTCAAAGATATCAATTAGGTAAGATTTATAAACATATTTCCATCAATTAACGATCACATAGAAACTGAAGGTTTTGAGCCCAAAATGGTGGTTTTATACTTGAATTCAAATATTTATAAAACTATAATTTTTCCCAATGAAATGAATGTGTTTTCAATAAAACTTGGTATCTAGGTTCCCCGAGTAATGGGTAACATGTTTTTATAATAAAGTTCGAGTTTTGACCCTATGGGTCCGGGGTGAGTTCCTTAATAAACTTTGATTATTGAGTTTTTAGTCTTGATTGTGATATTTTTTGGTATTCTTTGTGATTGGTAACTATGTTATGCATAGTTTGAGGCTATTTGAAAAGGAAAATCTCCCGAGTGATTTGATTCTTTAAATTTTAATGCAACTTGAGTTTTATTTGGTCTTTATATAAAGTGTTAATGATTGCGTGCTGGTTGATCGAAACTAGGGAGAAATGGGTACTTTGTGGTTGATATTATCAAGCATGTTGGGTCTGAAGTAAGAAATCTTGAAATAATGTGAACTCTTGAGGAAGTTTTTTAATCATATACTTGATTTGAATTATAAGTTGCTTTGATTTGACTCGTGTAATTGGAAACGGTGTCTTGATAAAGAATTGGGGAATAATTATGTACTTGTTAAAATTTCCCTTAATGATTTACTAATACCTTAAAAATAAATAATTGTGATACCCATGAGGCCAAATTGAGATAGAAAAGATAATCTTGATAGTGATTGCCCATGAGGGGCTGATATTGTTGATTTGAGATCCAAAATTATGTTATCCCCAAAATTGTATATGAAAATTTCTTAATTTCTAATATTTGAATATGAGACTTGGATTGTGTCTTCTGAACTATAGGAAGTGACTTGATAGACAGTCCAAAGTTTGTGTTTGGGTGTCTGATTTTGTTAGACATTCTGAGGTTCTTATCCAGATGTCTTAGTTATTGGATAGATAGTCTAAGGTTCTTATCTAGATGCCTGGGATATTGATTAAGCCATTCAAGGATCATTTATAGAGGTTATGAAATGTGTGGTACATGGACCTCACGAGTCCCCCATGGGTCCTGACTGAGGCATAAAAAATGACAGCAGGTGTGTACATGAGATGACGTGCATTGATCTACTTATATTATGCATTTCTTTCATGGTATGTATTACTTTCATTTGATATGTAGCTTTGAATAATTGTCTATATTGACTAATTTCTTTAGATTATGTGATATCAATTGATTCCTTGAGTTAATCTGATATTTACCAATTTCGTGGGATTATCTTATATTGACTTATTCCTTCAGGTTATATGATATTGACTGAGGACTCAGTATTGTTTGTTATTTGATGATGACTTGTAATTGTTTGTTCTCTATACGATTTCATGTTACCTTTGTTAATATCTATTATCGGAATTTGAATATATCACCTATGTTTCATGAATGAGGATAACAAGTATTCCTTATAATATATGTATGATAATTTTATATTATTGATCGGTATGTTATATTAGTATATAAACTACTATAGGTTGTAGTTTTTGGAGGATCGGTTGGGTATCAGGGCTTCTTTTTTCTCTTTATAGTTAGACCAACTGAGGATGTTGTTGAGTACTATTATTTTGTGCTCACTCCTTTCTTTTTTGCACTTTTGTGCAGGTGTTGAGCCCCAAACTTTGTGACTCTCTCTATACTTCATCAGCTCTAAAGAGTTTGAGTATTCAAAGGTAGATGGTCATCCCTTATCAGTTGTCGAAGACTACATAAAAATCTTTATTTTCATACTGTTGTTACATTTTAAAGATTTTTTGTTGACATTTATATTTTCCTTGTAAGTAAATCTATAGAGGTTTGTAAAGGTTTGTAAATAATGGAATCCTGGTCCTTGGAGTTCTGATATATATAATGTTGTCACATCTGCATTTTAGGTCTATATGTATCCTATTTTTTATTTTATCTTGTTGATAATTAGTTAGATGACTTATTAGGTTTGGGAAGGTAGGTATCGTCACCCCTAAATTTTTAGTTGTGACAAGTTGGTATCAAATCCCCAAGTTCGTAGGTCCTACTATTCACAAGCTAAGATTAGTAGAATATCGCAAATTAGTATGGAGATGTTTGTTACTTGTAATGACCTAATAGTCATTTATGATATATATACATGATTTTTTACATTCTAGAGCATTTCAGTAGT
>JBDJHY010165303.1:0-12487 GCA_039654485.1 Withania somnifera | reverse complement strand
TGTACCTAGTGGCCCTTCAGAGACTACTGGGTACAAATTGCTTCAGCAGCTTATACTCATACTACCTTTACCATGTGTAGATCCGAGTATAGGTGCCCGACCTTGATTTACATACCGTTGTTCATGCAGATTGAGCTTGGCGTCCAATTTTTCCTGTTTTTCTTTAGTATTCGTATTGACCTCCATTATTTTAGAAGATACATTTGCAGTAGATATTGATTTCATGTTCTGCACTTAGAGGTTTTGTATTACTCAATCCCAGATTTTAGAGAACTGTTGATTCTTTATACTTCTGCTTCATTCATATATTGTTTATTAAACTTGTACTTTCCGCTATTGATACAGTAGTCCTCGGCTTCGGTTTCGAACTATAATATTGGTTCTCCTACTGGTGGTATAGTAGGTGCCATCATGATCTAAGAAATTAATTAGTGACATGATGCTACCCTTGTTCCATGTTAACCCCATACAGATATTACTAGTCGTTTGGACTCTCAAGATTTCCATTTTTCACTCTTAGAAGACTGCAATATTAGTGAGTCCTCAATTGATTCAAGGGCCCAACTGATGGATTTTTTTCTATTTCTTTTGAGTATTGCGATGGCTCTAGTTTATCCTATTTAGTTTTGAGACAACTAGAGGTGTTGTTCTTGCAGTGTTCTTTTATTCAGCTTTAGTGGCTTTTAGACACGAGACTGAGTATTTAATTAGATTTTACATTTATTCATTGATACTGTTTATTGACTATTGTGAGGTGCCTATTAAATTTATATTGTTATTGAGATTTCTTTTTTTGAGTGGTGAGTGTCAAGATTTGCATGATCCAAGGGTTCGTCCAATGCTTTTAGCATGAGTTAGTGGCTAAAAATTCTAGTCCCACAAGGAAGTGACCCCAGGGTGTGACAAACTTGGTATCATAACACTAGGTTGATGGTGTCCTATGTTATGTCTGAAAGTTAGCGTTAGGTAGGATCGCTTTTATGGGTATGACCATAGCACATCTATGATTAAGTGGATACTGAATGTTCTGGAAAAAAATTCCTTTTATGATGTCTATTTCGTGCTTTGGAGTTTAACATTGAGTTATTATCTTTCTTACTCGTGCTTAATACATTTCAAATCATGCCTCTATAAAGATAGACAACTTGTCAAGCCAGAGGCCGAGGTTAGCAGTATTAAGCTCCACCTATTCCAGAGACCCCATAGCCAGATAACATCACCAATGCAGAGTTCAAAAACATGATGTAGCTGATAGCTCGGATAGTGGTGGAACAGGCTCAATAGCTGGCTCAGGTTCCTATTGTTCAGTTGGTAGCTCTAGATACTGGAGTAATGACGGTGAGGGAGTTCCTGTGGTTAGGTTCTCTGGAGTTCCATGGTTCGACATCTAGGGGTGATCTAGAAAAGTTCACTGAGGAGGTTCGTCGGATTTTTAATATAATGAAGGTTCTTGATTTTTATAGGGTTGACCTTGCATTTTATCAGCTGAAGGATATTTTCAAGTCTTGGTTTGAACTATGGAGGAATAATAGGGAGTAGTAGCTTCTCTGCCTTCTTCGGATAACTTTGAGACTGCATTCATAGTCCGATTCTTTCCTAGAGAGAAGAGGTGAGAGAGAGTTAGAGAGTTTCTGATCTTGGACAAGGGCTTCATGACTGTTTCTGAGTATAGTATGAGGTTTACTAAGTTCAAGGTATGCTCCAGAAATGATTGTTGATGCACATACCAAATAAATATGTTTGTGTGTAGCCTTTTTCCTCATTTGATTCAGGCGGGGAAAACAGCTATGTTGAGTAATTATATGAATATAGGTAGGTTGATGGAACATCTTGAGAAAATAGAGAAAGAAAGGCTAAGTGTAAGAGTTAGTAGAGAAAGAGGGCTAAGACTAGTCATCCTAGGCAACAGTAGCAGAGTACTAGGGGTCCATCCCTTATTCATTCAGTGCTCCCTGGTAGAACTTTAGGACTCTAAAGAACTAGCAAAATAAGCTAAGTAAGTCAACTTCATAGAGTAGTTCTCCCTTATGACCTAAGTATGGTAGGGGACATTTGGATCTGTGTCTTCTTAGGAAGAATAGTTGTTTTGGGTGTGTCCAGGTTGGTCATAGTCTTTGAGATTATCCTTCGAGGAGTTTCTATTCTTTTGGATTGTTGCGACACAGGCGGAACAATTGTTCCATAGTTATGCAAGGTGGTGTAAACGATAGGGTATTACTCCTGCAGTGGCCTCAGCAGCATGCAAACCCTAGGAGGGTGTTACTTCTTATACTGGTGGCGGCCAGTGCAAAAATTATTTATACATTTTCGGCTCCATACAGGATCATGAGCAATCAATAGATGTGGTGGTAGGTATGTTGAAGGTTAATGGCATTGTCGTGTATGCATTGTTATATACAGGAGCTAATTTTCATTTGTATCCCTGTATGTTGATAGACAGTTTGGAGTGAGTCCTAAGATTTTTTCTGAGTATTTATCTGTTTATACACCTGTTGGTGATTCTATTATAGTTGAGAGTCCCGTTTCTGTCTTAGGGATGGTTGTTCCTGCCAATCTTCTTAATTAGATATGATAGCATGGATATTCTCTATTCATGTTATGCCATTATTAACTTTAGGACTAGAGACATTTGTTCCCATATTGCTGATAGACCTATACTTGAGTGGGAGGGGAGTTAAGTTGTCCTTAAAGGTAGGTTTATTTCCTATCTGAAATCTATGAATATGATTTTTAAAGGGTGTATCTATCATTTGGTTTGAGTTAAGGAATCCAAGTCTGAGACTCCTGATATCTAATTTTTTCCCATAGTCGGAGATTTTGTATATGTATTTCCTGCGGAGGAGTTCCTCTTGATAGAGAGATAGACTTTGGCATAAACCTTATTCTGGGAACTCATCTTATTTCCATTCTGTCATATATGATGGACCCAACTAATCTTAGAGAGTTAAAGGATCAGTTAGACAATATTTTAGACAAGGGGTTTATTCGTCTCAGTGTGTCTCCTTAGGGCGCCTCTATCTTGTTCATGCATAAGAAAGATGGTCCTCTTTGTATGTGCATTTATTGGGTCAGTTGAAAAAAATCACAGTCAAGAATAAGTATTCTATTATGAGGATTGATGATTTTTTCGATCAGATGAAAGATGCCAGCCATTTTTCTAGGATTGATCTTCGTTTCGGCTATGACTAGCTTAAGGTTAGAGAGAGATATTCCTAAGATAGTTTTCGGACACATTAGACCCCATTTCTGCTATCATGTATTTCAGTTTGACTAATGCTCCCATAGATTTTATGGATGAATAGGGTTTTCAATCCATATTAGACCTGTTTATAATTGTCTTCATTAATGATATTCTGGTTTATTGTATAAGTGAGGAGGATAATATGGACCATATTCAAGTTGTTATTCAAATTCTTAGAGAGTATCATCTTTATGATAAGATTAATAAGTGTGAGTTTTGGCTCTAACAGTTTCCTTCCTTTGTCATATCACTTTTAGTGAGGGTATGTCCAAAACTAGCCGAGGCCTACCTCTCCATCAAATATCAATAGTTTTTCAGGTCTGGTATTACCGTAAGTTTTTCTAGGGCTTTTCTTCCATATCCGCTCCTCTAACCATTCTGACTAAGAAGAAGGTAAAGTTTGAGTGGTTTGCTCAGTGTGAGAAGAGTTTCCAAGAGTTGATGGTTAGGTTGACATCATCACGTTATTGACATTGCTTGAGGGTTCTGAGGGGTTTGTGGTGTATTATGATTCTTTAAGAGTTGTTCCGATTGTGTTATGATACAATACGGTAAAATTATGGCGTATGCTTCTAGAAAGTTTAAGACTTATGAGAATAATTATTGCACTCATGATCTTGAGCTGGTAGTTGTTGTTTTCTTTGAAGTTAGGTAGGCAATATTCATATGAGGTGCACATGGATGTCTTTACTGATCATAAAAGTCAATAGCAAGTGCTTGAGCAGAAAGATCTTAATCTTCGTTAGAGGAGGTGGTTGGAGTTGTTAAAGGATTACGACATGACTGTCTTCTTCCTTCATAAGATGAAAGTTCAGGCAAGAAACTTATATTCTCAATAATTTATGTATGAAATTAAAAAAAATAATAATTTAGATGCTTGAAATTTAGTCATTTTCTCCTTCCAATGCTTTGGTACGAGGACTAGGCATATGGGATAAAATTATTGTGAACACATGGCTACACAGAATGAAAATGCGTAGCATTAGAATGATACTAAAAAAATGAGCTGAATGAAGTCTCCGAAAGTAAGCCATCTTGCAGAATCATCGGCAGGAACAACCAAAATTATTACATATCCAACATCCGTCGCTCATCAAATTATCATGCCAATTAGAGTTTCTTTTAATAAAGGTAGGAACTCATGGGCCGAGCTCATGTTAGAAGGAATAAGAATAGTTACGTGGTTAGACTTACCTCATATTTTAAAAAATAAATATATATTTTAAAGTACATTATTTAAAAACCCCGCAACATATATTATTTTTACAACTTTTTAAATTTTAACACAAGATATTGATAAATTATTTTCATTTTCAAACTATAAAATAAGAAAGTCATGCCTAAAAATTCCTAAAGTGAAAACCTAAAAAAAGGGCACGTGTAACATTTTAGGACAATTTAGTTAAGTTAGGTGATAATTAATTATTAGTTATTAATTTTAAATTTATATATTTAAAAAATATTATATATTTATATTATTTTTAAAAATATATTATTTTAAATATATATATAAAGCAAAAAACTCTTGCCTAAAAGTTCGTCAAGTGAAAGCCTAATAAAAGGACACATGTAATATTTTAGGACAATATAGTTAAGTTATAATTAACTAACATTTAAGTTTTTAGATGTTTTTTATAAATTTAAATTTTTTATAATTATTTCAATTATTTACATCTTTTTCGTTTAAGATTCCAGTCCTGGCAGTTGTTTTAATTACATTTCAAAATCATTATTAAAGATATAAAATCAGTATACTACAAATTCTCTGAGGATATTAATAGTCAAAAATTTAAATAAAGAAAGAAGAAAATTTAGTTACTTAGTATTTATAATATACTCATTAATAATTATTAAAAAATATTTTAGTTCTTAAAAAAAAATAAGGATAAGTCATTTGGCAGTTTTAGGATAAAAACAATTAAGTTATTTAATAATTATTACTTTTTACAACTTTTTTAAATAACCTAGATAATTATTTTTTTAAATTAACCAAGTGGTAGAATATAAATGGATAGTTTAAACTTGACCTTTGTTTCCTTAATGAAACAACGGCACATACAAAAAAATGAAAAATAGGACAGCAGTCTTGGAAGTTATGGATGCAGCACAATTCAAAATTGAGAACGAAAGTCTGAGTTTGCATTTAAAAATTGGCAGTTTCATTTGGGGTGGTTATGAACATAATGAAAACTCTAAATATCATCTTCAATATTTATATTACATTTACCAGAAATCTGTGGTTTACTTTCCGCAGCCAATAATGAGGTCATGAACCCAACAATCCCTTTTTAAGTAAATAGTATATTCTTCTTTGGGTCTGATTAATATGCATGAAGAATTTTCCACAAGATTTTTTACATTTTTTAAATATAGAAGTACTTTACATTTTTAATACCTAGATCATTTTTTCCTGTAGTTGGAATATTTTCTGTGATGTTTTTTATTTAAAAAAACATTTTGCAAGAAAACATATCCCGAAATTCTGACACATTTACATCATGTTTGATTTTCTTTTGATGGTAGCAATACTGTTAAAATAGGCATAAAATACTTGCGGTTAAGGAGTCAACTAAGAAATTTTTCAGAGACACTGTTATGCCAATCAGTTTCTTTTTGTTTGTTCGTGTAGATTTAATTTAGTAATAAAAAAGTAGTAATTATCATAGCTTCAACTTTGTACAAAATAGTTGTGATAAGAATTGTGTTTATTACTCCCTCTATTCTCTGTTCTCTTTTACTTATTGTTGTTTCTCTTTTCAAGGTCAAACTTTATGAATTTTGATCAAAATTTTAAAATATATAATTTAAAATTTAGATAATCAAAATATATACAGAAAAATATTATAAATTGCAATACTTTTCGTTTTAATATGACAAAAAATTACATCATAAATAGAAGCAATAATAAAATATCTCACGTTAAATACTGTGAAAAAAAATCCTTTTAAGTCAGAAAATAACTCAATTTAGGATAACATTTTAAAAAAATAAGCAAATGCTTACATAAAATTTAAAATTTAAAAGATATCAAAAAATTAAAATTTTGGATTCAGACGTTTAAAAGTAAGCCACTAATTTTTAAGAGATAAAGTAGTTACAACTTCTTAACTGTATTTCTATCAAGTTCATATATGATATATTACTCCATCCGTCTTATTTATTTGTCACTTATTTTTTACATGTGAAGAAATCATAAATATAAAAGTCTTTTTACTAATTCACCCTTAAAAACCTTCTTAAAACTTTTACAAACAAATGTAAATACTTTTAATAATAATAAATTACAAATTTAATATGGAAAGATAATTGATTAATTCTTTCTTGATTTATTAAAGTGATATGCTATGACCCAAAAATCGAGTTGTGATGGCGTTTACATCCACTTGTATACAACATCAACCCCTACTCAGAGAAGATAGCGGGAGGGGATAATATGAACTATCAAAAGAAAAGAGAAGGCGAAGAAGAGAAGAAGAAGAAACAGAACTACATAACAGGAAATAATTCTGTGATTGTTGAGTATTTATATATGGAATAGTACAAAAATACAATCCACAACGGGAAAAAAGCTACAACATAGCTATCTAGATTCCAACTAAAACAACTGTGAAAACAAAAGAAAGACCAGTCAGCATGAACACCGACTTTTCAACGTATCTCCTGAAACAGTATCAAATAACTCGCAAGATCACATCCGCTCTACTGACTCATAATAGGAACTACATCATAAAAATATGCAGAGTGTAGCGTAAGTACCAAAAACAATGGGTATCTAGTAGGCATTATAGGACGACCGGGTAAAAGTAAGCATAAGTAAGGTAAAAAGCAATCATATGCTAGTTGGACAATAGAACGTAATGAACAAACAGAAAAGGGATAACTAAAGTAATAACTAATAAGTGTGGTGAAGAATCAGTTATCTGTGTATACACACAATGGCCCATGTCATAAACAAATCATGACTAACTTAACACGTACTTGGAGTTCCAACAACTAGGACAAGGAGGGACCAATAAAAGCATATAAAACAGTAACAGACTAAGCTAACATAAAATACAGCAAGTGTACGGATGACACCTACATGAGATAGAAAGGAACAAACCAAGTCTACTAGCAAACAAACTCGGTCGGCATCCCATACTACCAGTAAGTACAACCAGGCAAGCGAATAACCCAACAAGGGCTCCCCCCGTAAGTCTTGAAAAGTATAAGATAAATTGTAGGGAAGCAATGCAAAGGCGTATTGTGAAAAGTAAATAACACCCATACGCACCCTCTCCAATATAAAGACTTTCCCAGTAAAGGACCCTCAGAAGACTTCTCGTATACTTACCCCTCCTACTGTAGTATACCTCTCTCCCAGGATGCAGCTCATACCTAGTACTAATATCTCATGCATAGCCACCCAGTGTCAGAGGGTCCGTAGAGGGATCTAGTCTCACGTACAAAATCCTCATAAAAAGGTCAACTAGTAGAATAGTTATCAAGCAAATATGTCAAAACTCGGTATCAGCCAGTATATATATCTCAATGAAAAACTCAAGTCCATCCATAGAGGTGAAGCAAAACAATGGTAAATGTCCAACCGCTTCCATGTAGGCAGTACCTAGAAATCATAGTGACAGTGAGAAAATAGATCAGGTGGTGTGAGAAAATAGGTCCATACTGCATTACAATCTTGAATATATATAATGTAAATATAGGAAAAACAATTTCTGATTATTACACTACCAAACCCATGTTACCTTCTAAAAATATTAATGCATGATAGCAACACAGAACCAATCAATAGACTAAACTGGTCTAAGACTGCTAACTAGAATTCATAGAATGTCTGCCAAGCGCTAGTCATAAGGTACACCCTCTCCTAGCGCAACTACGGTCTCGAGCTACAAGTGATCACACCAGAGATGTTACAACTGCCTAGAGGACGCCTATTAGGGCTAAGCACACACCCATATAGGGTAAAATATGAAGTTATCACTACTCAGGATAATACAACTTACTCTCAGACTCACACTAGGCTAGGGTATAACATCATCATACAGACTAACTATCCATCAAAACCATATCCAGCTATCTACATCCAAGTAACACCACATAAACTAATCATACGCAACATCCTAAATAGAATACAGATCAATCAGCCTGCCTAGATCGTATCTAAAGCCACCAACATAAACCAAGGGAGAGCTACTAAAATCTAATCACTAGTATAATTTCCTTTCAAACCTCACTACGTTCCAGCTTTGGTATGAAACTCGCAGGTAGGACCTCGTACCCTAGGGATATATAATAAACGGTAAGGCCAACACGAATGGTCGTAGGATAAAGAATCAACAATAATGGGGAACCAAACTAGTAAGCCATTTTCGAGATGAAAATTTACCAAGTATATACAATACTAATTACCAGTCTGATGGAAGTAAGTCGTAGCCTACCTGGATTCTAGAAGTATCCTCGACAAGAGCACAGAGATAACCGAAATTCTCGAACAAGCTTATAATCGCACGAAACTAGAAAAAACATAATTCATACGTTAGGATGAGTAAAACAAGACTCATATTGCTCTATAAAATCTCGGGTCATATTTCGGACTAAAAATGGGTCAGTTTACCCCGTAGTCCGAAAAATAAAAATAAAAATAAAAATACCAACGCGTAAAGAATAATTCCGGAACTTATGGTTCAAATTTGGGTTTAACCCAATAAGGAACACGCAATATATAAACCTGCAAAATTAAAAATACAAACATTATATTTTAATAATTAAGCATAAAAAAAATATAATAATTATCGAAGATGACGAGAACGAGCTCACCAACCAAAAATTGGAATGCTCACTTCTTAAGTTACGGAGTAGTTTATTGATTCACTATATGAGAACTTAGATATATATAAATACTGAGGAGTTGCTAAAATAGCAAGTATAAACATTGAAAGAAAAGCTTCCAAGAATATATCCTTATATATAGAACAAAGTGCATGGATAATCCTCCCATCTTGCTGCTACTTGGACGTGTCCTCATGTCACTAATTCATGTTGCTGGGCTGCCACCTCTCATTACGTGAAGGTGGTATATTAATAATCCTCCTCTCCATATTTAATATTCGAGTATTGTATAATCTTTTTATGAAATAATTAAAATTTATTAAATATACAAAAATTAATAGTTAATTAGTTTTAATAAAATTTAATTTTTGAAATACTAAATTTTAAATATAATTTGGTATGCTATGTCCGTAAACTATTAGCTTATCATTTTTCATTAAATTAATAAGGTGTGAGATAAGAATATTTCAAAAGACTATTTTTATAAACCTCATCAATATTTTAGGAATATGCTAAAAAAATATTTTTTTAAAAAAGGACATAATTATTATTTAAAATAAAATAATTTAATTTAACAGTATAACATCGCAACTAAAAGCCCCAGTTTGAACCAAAAGTCGTTCTAGACTGAAGTCCGTGTTTCGGAGCTAATGGAACTGATGCAACGACGATCCAAGGTCGTTTAAACTAAGAAAGGCCCTAATAAGCTTTAAATAAAAAGGGAACCATGCTATAGAACTGCCAGAGAGTAAAAGTATTGGTCCCAACAAGTCACGAATGACCTGAGACAGTTACAAAATGCTCTAAACATAGAGATATCGTAGAAGTATGAAAATGACCTCGAGGGTCATTACAACATCCACCACTAAAGAAACTTTTATCCGTGAAGGATAAGAAGAAAGGAGTACCTGAAGATTCGAACAAGTACGGGTACTGAGTTTGCATATCTCTCTCTATCTCCCAGGTAGCCTCCTCAACTGGATGAAGAGACCAACAAACTATCAACTCGGGGATATATCTGGACACGTGTCATATCACATCTCTATAAATAATAGCCTTAGGCTGCTCTATATAAGCCAATCAGTCGTTTAGCAGAACTGACTAGGAATAAAGTACATGGGAGGGGTCGGGTATATGACCACGAAGCATAAAGACATGAAACACTGGATGAACAACTGTTAAATCTGGAGGTAGGGATAATCTGTAGGCAATAATCGTCAACTTGCTTAGTAATCACATATGGCCTAATGAATCAACAAAGGCACCGAGTCCCCGACACTAACTTAAGAGGTGAAGTTTACAATCTGTATAGCTCCCTTTGTCTTCTCTAAGCTTTCCGAATACTGAGGATAGTAAATATTATGATATGAAAACTCTAGTAGGGCCAAGTGCTAACACCAATTACCACAAAAATCAAAGATACAACCTCAAAGAATATCTTAAAGTACCCCAAAGATCCGTTCAAACTGACTGTCAAACTATGGATGAAAAACAGTACTATATTGTTTGTTAAAAACGAGAAATGGATTGAGTGCCTATGCCTGGAACTGATAGAAACTGAAATCCTGTGTATGTGAAAAGCTTTTTAAACATGAACAATAGCCAAAACTCTTTGCACATCTTCATTATACCTAGATGTATGGAGTATATGGTACAACGGGTCTCACGAAGAACAACCTGAACTAAATCACCAACCCTAAAACCACCAAAATAATAGCCATCCATAACAAACCATCAGAACCTAATATATTCATGTGGGTATAGAGATTAGCCACTAGAAAGCATGCCAAGGGAACCCAAGAGGCAAGAGTTGAGCACCATCTAAACCATACATGGGTGAAGGATAAGGATAGCTCTTTGACGACTAATCCCGAACTGAGGGAAATCGATCTTAAGGACAACTAATATAAGTCAAGCATAATGTGGATCATAAACTAGAGTTATCGATTAGTTCTTGGTCAGAAAAAATCACCGTAGGATAACACCGAACACGCAAGGCTAAGAAGCATTCCTAAGGGACTAGCTGCCTGACCTGAACGTTAGAAAAATTTTAATCAACAAGGTCCTTAAGACCTCTATCACCCTGCCGAGGTACACCAGTCATAGCTAAGGTACGGTCACAATGCAACAATCTAATATCTAAGAAAAACAGGGTAAACTACCCATACCCGAAAAATCACTAAAGCCATCTATCAACATAAGGTCCAACTTCACTATCTCACAACATCTACAAGCTAAAATAGCCAAGCAACTCAAATCCATCACTAGGATCCACCACTAAAAAGTTCACTACTGATACATGGGAAACAAAAGGACCTTCACCACTCAGGGTATGACAAGACAAGAGCGCTCGAACCTTAGCTAAGATGCAGTAAGGCCCGCTTAAACAAAAAAAGCTTAATCTCTGAATCACAAAAACCACAACGTAATAAGGAATCATAGGCACCCCCTGGGATAAAACACAAGACCCAACTCTCTAATACTAATCACAACCCAGATGCCATCAAAGAGCCACATAAAATAGGTCCAACACCCCAGGTCTAAAAGCAAGGCCTAAATCCAATATATGACACAATATCAACAAGGGTAAAGCCACTCAAGCTAGCACAAATAAAATAAGCAATCAATAAATCAGATATACTCCCAAGTCAAAATAAGCCAACTAAGCATGGAAAAGAATAGAACTGAGTCATAAATAATGCTTGAAAATAGATCAACTAAAACACCCTACACCATATCTTAAGACAAAGGATGGGAAACCATTGGAAGACTCTGTCGAACTACCTGACTAAGATATCCACAAACAGAGCACTCTTTTGCCTAATAATATACTCCTTCACAAGCATAAAAAAGAACTCCTAAACTACCACTCAACTGGCTTCTGATATGAGGATGCAACCCCTGCTAACTGAATGGCCCTACACTGATAGCAACCTCTGGCAGATAGGCCTAGATCACCACACTCATAGAAATCTCGGTCTCTACCTCGACCAAAAGCACTAACTGAACCACTTTTTCCACCATGACCTCAAACTCCAATAGAAGCGCCCCTAACAGGATAGCTACTCTGACTACCATGTACTCTGTCAGTCGGCTGAGGTAAGGTTTGAGCAAGATGAATGGACTAACTTAGATGAATCCCTTGCTAAAACCCCTATCTATCATATCATACAAACACATAACGGGTATTAGCAAAAAAATTCTAAGAACTCAAAGGCTGAACCGGATGAACTGACCTAACCTCTGGCTAATCTACCCAGGTTGTTGTGACAAAACAGCCGCGGGAAAGGGGCAATCTGTGGTCTCATGTCCAAACTCACCACATACAATGCAACCCTGTCACGACCCGATTTCTCGAAGTCATGATGGCACCTACTATCCCCCAGTAGGAGAACCAAACCCCGTAGTCCGTGG